>PVLC010039761.1:0-14718 GCA_004027655.1 Graphiurus murinus
ATAGACAGAACCTGGAAGAGTGACATGGAGAAATTATCATGCCTACAAAGAAAGACACTTAGACCTGACACACAGCTTTCAGAAGAACACAAAGGCAATGAAATGAGAGAAATAACCATAAATCTAACATTTCAGACCCAGCAGACTATGCTTTGAGAATGTAGGCAACACAATGGTATTTCAGACACAGAAAGACTAACCAGCCCTTGCCAGAGAGCTTTCAAAGCAGCTTCAGAATAAAGACAATAAATACTCAGCGAGATAAGAATCAGCCTGGAGATTGATATGCTTTCGTTCTATTTTAAATGTCAGCTACAAATAACTATTTCAAAGGCATTAGACTGAGATTCCAGTTAATAAAAGCAGAATGGATAGATAATGTCTGCTAGCATTCATGCCATGTCCACTAAGGGTTTCTCCACCTTGGCATTGCTGGTATCGGAACTGGATAATTCTATGATGGGCGCTGGCCTGGGCATGGTAGAATGTACCAGAATTCTTGGGTCAGGAGGACACTCCTCCCCAGAGGGCAAACCAAAAATGCTCCAGACATCGCCGGGTGCCCCCTGGGGGCAAAATCACCTCCAACTGAGAAGAAAGACACTAAGAAGAGGTAGGATCTGTTGACTCGAAACCAGGGTACAACACAGAAAATCAAGTGAGCTTGCCTGGTCCAAGAGAAAGAGGTAAAGGAAAGAAAGGAGAGAGGGGGATAGGGAAGAAGTAAAGAAAAAAAAAACTGTGAAAAAAAGTAATAAGTTGGTTCTAAAAGCCTATATATGTCACAATATATGTAAATACAGCAATTGACCTTTTAAAAGACAGAGGTGATGTGACTCATAGAAAAATAAGAGTCCAAGCAAGCACAGTGGCACATGTACTTGGAATCCAGTACTTGGAAGGCTGAGACAGAAAGATCACAGGTTCAAGGACAGCCTCAGCAACTTAGTGAGGCCCTCAGCAACCTATCGAGATAAAAAATTAAAAGGACTGGGAGTATAGTTCGGAGGTAGAATGTCCCTGAGTTCAATCCCCAGTGTGAATAGAAAAGAAGAAAGGAAAGGAAAGGAAAGGAAAAGAAAACAAGATTCAAACAAGTGCTGGTTAAACGGATATATCTAAAACCAAATTACACAGAAAGATGGAAAATACAAAGATAGAATAGAGAATACTGTGTACAGGTGATACACAAAATAAGGCTGATATAGCTACATCGATACCTTAAAAAAAGAACAAAAAACAAAGACACAAACAGTAAAAGTTTAGGAGACACCACAATATAATAAAAATAAACAATCCAAAAGGTTATAGTGATGAACATGTACATACCCAACAACATACGTTTGAAACACATAAAGTAAAAAAAAATGATAAAAATGACATGGAAAACTTGAAAATACCCATTCAGAATAGAAGATTCTGTTTCTAAAAGAAACTATCATACCAAACAGGGAAAAAAAAAAGGAAAAGGGGGTAGAAATTTTAAAAGATGAAATAAAAAAGTTATTAACAGGATTGTACAGGCCAAAAAGGTATAATGTACGTTTCAGGTACCCATGGGGTATTTTTAAAGTTTGATTGGGGATTGGGTACTGGATCACAAAGTCTTTCCTTTCAAAGAATCATTATTACATAGTCCTCGTTTTTTTACAATGAAAGCCATTAGAAGTTGATCATTTTAAATATTATGCTCCAGTAATCCACGAGGTAAAAAGATCAAAATGAAAATTTAAGTAATTATTCAGAAATTCCTGCAAGGTGTAGGAAGCACCTAAGAGGTACACTCAGAGGTAAATTCATAACCTTAAATGTCCCCATGAAAACCCAACGGGAGTGAGACAAGTAAGGCACACATCCATCTGGCATGACAAGTGAGAAAAAGATCAAACAGTGCACCAAAAGCAAGTAGAGGGAAGAAAATAATCAAGATTTTATAATGTGCTAGCAATTTTTTTAAAAAAGAGAAAGGCTAAGCCAGGCAGAGTGGTGGATGCCTATAATCCGAGTACTTGGGAGGCTGAGACAGGAAGATCACAGGTTCGATGCCAGCCTCAGCAACTTAGCAAGGGCCTCCACAACCTAGTGAGACACTGTTTCAAAATTGAAAAATAAAACAAAATAGGGCTGGGGGTGTAGCTTGGAAGTAGACTGCTCCTGGGTTCAATATCCAGCAACACACACTCAAAAAAGAAAAAAGAAAAAAAAAAAAGAAGAAGGGGGTATGGGAGAGAGGGAGGAGAAAGGCGGGGGGAGAGAAAGAGAGAGCGAATTCATGAAACTTCAATGTTGTATCATTTTCAGAAACTGGCAAACTAACAAAAGAAAGGGAGGGGAGGAAGAAGAGGAAAGCCAAGTAAACCTTGTTGGAATGACTAAGGAGATGTAGCTACAAATTTAGATATATGATTGTACTGCAGTATAATACATGTAATAGAAAAATTTACCACTTTAACCATTTTAAGTGTATAATTAAGTAGCATTTAATCCCTTCATATTGTTGTGAAGCTATTATTACTGTCTAGTTCTAGAGCATTTTCATCCCACCTCCCCCCTAAAAAAAAAAAACCTGACCCTGTACCCATGAAGTAGTCACTCTGCATCACCCCTTATGACCCCAGCCCTTGGAATCATTATTCTGCTTTCTGTCTCCATGGCTTGGCTTGTTGCGGACATTTGGTATAAGTGAAACCATATACTGTAGACTTTCCTGTCTGGCTTCTTTCACTTAGCTCATTGCTTCCAAGACTCCTGCACATTGTAGCACTTGTCGATACTTCCATTCTTTCTCTGGATGAATGAATTTCAGCTGCAGGGATACACCAGGTCCTGTTTACACAATCATCAGTGGACATTTAGGTTGCACCTGTCTTTTGGCGGCTGTGAACAGTACTGCTAGGGACATTCAGCTACAAGTTTTTGTTTGAACATCTGTGTTCAGTCTTTCAGCTATATACCCAGAACTGCTGGGTAATATCATATTTCTGTTAGATACATTTTTAAAATAGAAAGAGTAAATTATAAGCAGCTCTGTACCAAAAACAACTAAACAAACAAAAGTAGTACACTATACTATAATAGGATAATATATATGTGTGTGTGTGTGTGTGTGTGTGTGTGTGTGTGTATAGTTTTCAATGAAAATTTAAATTACTAAAATTGACTCAAGAAAAACATTAAAAACACAATAAATCAATGACATTAAAAGACCCATGGCTATTCAGTGATTCTAGTTACCTTTCCTATCTGATATGCACACAAGCCCCAAAGGCAAAGACTTTGTAGGCAAATGTTTCCAAATTTGTAAAGCACAGTTAATCTCCCACCTTACATAGATTCCTTCAGAGAATATAAAGTGAAAAGTCATGACTCATCTCCTGAAGGTAGTATTACCTTAGTAACAAAATCAAACAAGGACAGTAGAAGAGGAGGAAATTATAAACCCTTCTCACTTATTAATGTGGATGTAAAAATCTCAAATAAAACACTATCAAATGAGATTCATCAGAGTCTAAAAATAATCATTCATCATGATCAAGCAGGTCGTATCCTAAGAATCCAATAACGGTTCAAAACCGGAACTCTTACAAAAGAAAGGCACCACATTAAAAGATTAAGGTGAGAGACTATAATCATACTACTTTATGAATAACAGGCATTTTATAAAGCTTAATACCTATTCATTATAAAATCTCTTATCAAACTAAGTATAATAGGCAAATTTCTTCATCCAATAAGGTTACCTATCAAAACTTACTGCAAAGTCACACTTAGAGGAGAAACTGTAGATCAATTCCAAGTAATGTTAAAGATAGGAAAACTGCTCAGAATCACTACCCACATTCATAATTTCTCTCTTGGCCTTCCAGCTAATGTAATACACAATAAATGTAATATCTAGATAGATAAATAGATTTAAGCATTACATTTTTTCCTATATAGAAATCTATATGATTTATTTGCTTGGAATTTTTTAAAGAGAGCCTTTTGGCTGTTTGAAAAATGACCAAATTATGTGGACACCATAAATAGAACAGTCAAGAAGTTCTATAACCAGATTATTAAAATCATTAAGAGTTTAGCAAGGTTTTTGAATTCTTTGTGTATTCTGGCTATGATTCCTCTGTCAGAAAAGTAGCCGGCAAAGATTTTCTCCCATTCTGTCCCAGAGTGCACTCTTGTTTCTTTTGCTGTGTGGAAGCTTTTTAATTTGATGCCATCCTATTTATTAATTCTTGGTATGATTTCCTGAGCTTTCGGAGTCCTATTGAGGAAGTCTTCCTGTGCCCATGTTTTGGAAAGCTGGCCCTATGTTTTCTTCCAGCAATTGCAAAGCTTCTCATCTAATTCCTAGGTCTTTGGTCAGCTTTGAGTTGACTTTTGTGTGGGGTTAAAATGGGGTTTCATTCTTCTCCACAAGGCTATTAAGTATTCCCAGTACCATGTGTTAGTAGGTTGTCTTTTATACAACATGTGCTTTTGACACCTTTTTCAAGGATCAGATGACTATATCTGTGTGTGTGTGTGTGTGTGTGTGTGTGTGTCTGTATTTTCTATTTTCTTCCATTGGTCTATGTGTCTGTGTTTATGTCTGTATTGTGGAGTTTTTGTCCCAATAGCTCTGTAGTATAATTTGAAATCAGTTATTGTGATGCATTCTGCATTGTTTGTTTGTTTGTTTTCCCTTAGAACTGCCTCTACTATTCTGGGTCTTTTATTCTTTCATATGAATTTTAGTTCTGTTAAGAATGCTATTGATATTTTGATGGAGAATGCATTGAATCTTAGATCACTCTTGGTAATACAGCCATTTTAACAATATTAATTCTGCTTGTCCATGAACATGGGAGGTCTTTTCATCTTCTAGTGTTTTCTCTTCTAAGTGTTCTGTAATTTTCTTTTTTTTTTTTTTTTTTTTTTTTTTTTTTTTTTTTTTTTTTTTTTTTTTTTTTTTTTTTTGCGGTACTGGGGATTGAACTCAGGGGCATTCCCCTCCAAGCTATACCCCCAGCCCTATTTTTTATTCTTTATTTTGAAACCAAGTCTCACTAAGTTGCCGAGTGCCTCACTAAGTAGCTGAGGCTGGCCGCGAACCCGGATCCTCCGGTCTCAGCCTCCCAAATGCTGGGATTACAAGCGTGCGCCACCACGCCCGGCTCGTGTTCTGTAATTTTCATTGTAGAGGTTTTTTTATCTTCTTGGTTAGATTTATTCCTAGGTACTATATTTTTGAGGCTATTATAAACAGAGTTATTTTCTGATTTATTTTTCTGTCAATCCATTGTTGGTGCAGAGGAAAGCTGTTGATTATTGTATGTTTATTTTGTATCCTACTATTTGCTGACTTTGTTTTATTGGCTCTAGAAGTCTTCTGGCACAGCTTTTGGGATCTTCTAGGCATAGGATCATATTATCTGCAAAAAGATCCTATTCTATTTGTACTTTTTAATTTGCTTCTCTTATCCAATTGCTCTGGCTACCATTTCAAGTGCTATATTGAATAAGAATGGTAAGAGTGGGCATTCCTGCGTTGTTCTTGACTTCAGAGGAAATGTTTTCTGTTTTCCACAATCCAGTATGATGCTGGTTTGGGGGTTGTCTTATATAGCCTTTAGGTTGCTGGGTAAAGATCAACATGCAAAAATCAATCATACGAAAACATCATTATATCAAAAAATAATGTACATGATTTGAATGGATATGAGAAAAATCACATGATTCAAAAACCTCAAAGGTACCTCAAAATAATTTTTAAATGTGCACACAAGTGTGTGTGCGTGTGTGTGTGTGTATACACAGAGAAGAGATATGTATAAAGACAGATCATAAATAAAATTAAATGTAGAAACAAATTATATAAATATTGATGAAGATTACTGAGACCTAAAGGAAGTTCTCAAAAATGGTGACATATACTATAATCACATATGGAAAAGTAATACCATGAGGTTGTGAAATCTCCTCAAATAAATCTTTAAATTCAATGCAATTTATATAAAATCCCTGATAATTGTTTGCATTAAGCTTTAACATATCAACCTTCGAATTCATATAGAAGTGCAAAAGACTAGGTATAGTGAAGACTTAGCCAGTATTTTTAGGTGGTTTAGAACCACCCAGTCAATTTGAAGAAGTACATTATCTTGACCCTACAATTCTACTTCTGTACAGTTAGTCTAAGCACAGTTAGTCTAAGTTAGTCTAAGAAGGCATCCATATCTATTATAGCCCTTTTGAAAAGGCAAAAAAACACAAAATAACCTAAATGTCTATCAACAAGAAAATGAATATCAGAATATGGGGAAATATACACATGTTAAATTCAACAAACTAGGGTTACAGATGGAAACATAGCTAAATCAAGAGGCAGTTCTGATCAGGAAGCTGAGACAGGAGGATTGAAGGTTCAAGGCTAACTTGTACAATTTAGCGATGCTCTCAGCAACTTAGTGAGACCCTGTTTCAAAATGAAAAATAAAATAGGGCTGGGGGATATATCTCAGAGGTAGAACAATAATGCCCTGGGTTCAATCCTCAGTAGCAAAAAAAAAAAAAAAAGGCAATGTTGAGCAAAATATGTGCAAGAATCTTCACAATATGAAGAAACTATAGGAATAATAATTCAGTTAGCAAAGAAAGATAAGGGGGGGCAGGGAAAGGTTCCCTGGGGGCTTCATCTTCATTGTGCTCTTTTACGCCTTCACCAATTCAAAAGCAAATATGAAATCATGTTAAGACAGGATGAAGCTTGGAGGTGAAAACTGGAGGTTATTATTATTATCATTATTATTGTTTATTTTTATTCTCTATACTTCTCTGCCAGGACTTCCCAGTTTCTAGATTTGAAAGTTTGATTCTAATCCAAATCATGTTTAGGATTTCCCTTCAGTACTCGTCTTTGTTATAAATCCTGATTAGAGCTGGAGGCCTTATTGGATTCAGGTGCAATTTCTTCTCTTTCATTTATTTACTTTTTTCTGGGGTGGGGGGACTAGGGATTTAACCCAGGGGCATTCTACCTCTGAGCTATATACCCAGCCCTTTTTATTTTATTTTATTTTGTTTTGTTTTGTTTTGAAACAGCCTCACTAGGCTGTTAAGAGTCTCGCTAAATTGCTGAAGCTGTCCTCAAACCTTCAATCCCCCAGCTCAGCCTCCCAAGTAGTGGTATCACAGGTCTATGCCACCACACCTGGCTTATTTTACTTTTACGTATTTAATGTGCACAGCATGATGTTTAGGTGCACACATACACATTTGTAGCAAAATGGTCACTACGGATAAGCAAATTAACATATCTACCTCCTTCCACCGGTCACCTTTTTGTATTTGGGAGGCTGAGACAGGAGGACAGTTAGGTTTGACCCCCAGCAAGCAGTGAGACTCTCATCAACCTAGGGAGACCCTACTTCAAAATATAAATAAAATAGGGATCAGAATGTAGCTCAGAGGTAGAATGCCTCTAGGTTCAATCCCCCAGTACCATACATACACACCCCCCCAAAAAATCTGTTCTCCTAGTCAATTTGCATATATAACACAATAGTATCAGCTATAGTCCTTTTAAGTCAGGCCTTACAACACTCACTTTCCCCCACAAGACTGCCAGTGGCGGCCAAGGGTACACACTTTCAATGTCTTTACTTTTTGGCCAAGCCCCATCATGGTGGTCCTGGTACTATTACCGCATCCCATAAGAAGGAACATAACATCGACTGTCCTACTTTCAGCAATACTGAAAGTGGCCTCGCCCTGGTCCACCTCCCTTTCCCCCAGTGGTTTCAGCAGGCTGGGCCATTATCACCTACCCCAGCATTTCACACGGGGCTGCAAAGCGGTGAGCCCGCGCCCCCTCCCCCTACTTACTGTTGTGGCTTTTCTACAAACAGCCTTTCCTTAATAAATATTTACCCTGGTACAGGAAAACTTGATGGCTTTTGGATGCTGGGTGTGCAGGGACTTGTCATGTGACTCTCTCTACTTCCGAAAATGTTTGAAAATTTCCATCAGAAAAAAAAATCAAACACAAGTTTAAAAAATAATAATAATAAAACTTTAAAGGCATGGGGACAAAAGTGAGAGGAAACACACCAAATATCATGCCAGAATTAATGTAAAGGTTGTGGGAGTGCAGCTGACTGGCACACACTGCAGTAGTTACAAATTCATCAAGGAAAAAATATATATACTTATTTTTATTTTTATAAATAGATATAGTATATATAAATATTTATAAAATATAAATATATTTTAAATTTCACACTATATTTTATATTATATTAATTAATAATTATATAAAATATTAATTTTATACTATATTTTATATTATATAGTATAATACATATGTTATATGTTATAGAAATATATAATATATAAATACATAGATACTATATATTTATATACTTCATATATACTTATATAGTTTATATATATTTATATAGTTTGTATATGTATATATTTACAAAAAACCAACTATATAAATATATGTAACTGTATATATAAATATATATACATATAACTATATATATAAATTATATATTGGAACCTGTGGGTTCCACTTCTGTGAATTCAACCGATACATCAGAAATACTCTGGAAAAAAAAAAAAGTAGCCATACCAAACTGAAAGGACTCTTTTTTGTTTCTTTTCATGACTCCCTAAACAATACAGTATAACCACAGCGCACGTATAATTGACATTGCATTAGGTGCTGTAAGTGATCTGCAGATGACTCCAAATACATGGGTGGCTGTGCCGAGCTCCTGCACAAATACTGCACCATTTTGTGTAAGAGGCTCGAGTGTCCAAAGTTACCATCTGCAGAGGGTCCTGGGATCAATTCCCCAGTGGATACTGGAGGACGGCTGTATCCTAATTAGAGAAACAAATGGCAGAGCAAGATGGGGTGACAACATGTTGACCTGGGGCCGTGAGAAGCCATCCTTACGACTTAGGTTGGGAATCAGGACCAGCATTCCCAGGAGCTAGCATTTGAAGGCTCTGGCCCAGCGAAGCCCTGGATTTAAGATCCCATCAGACAAAGACAAACCGGACCCCAGAACCATGACAAGCTCACGGTTTGCAGAAGAGGCGAGACTAAGACCCCGCAGGCACTGGACGGGCGTCCCCAAGGGCTTAGCACAAACAGAGGGGGCTGGTCCTCTCAATTACCCCAGAAATTCCCCCCGACTTCACAGACCAGGCGGGCACCATTCACACAACCCAAAGCCCACAGGAAATCTCCAACTTCTGCCCCCCTGAGTCGGTAGAAGGCAGAAAACCCTGCAAATCCTCAATAATGCATCACGGCGGCTCCGTAATGACAAAGCAAAATAGTGATAATTAAATGATTTTAGCCGCGCGCCAAGATGAAGGAAAACGGTCCCGGAAAATGAGCTCGGTAACTCACTACCCTCGGGCTTGCGTGCACACCCCAGCCGGGGCATGAAAATTGCAGAACGCCAGCGTCCCTGGCCACACATTCCGGTTGTGCACGGCGTCGGCTCAGGCCCGTTCAGGTTACTTCTGAGCCAAGCACAGCTGGACTCCGTTTTCGACTCTGAAGCCCAAATGAGAGCTCAGCTGAAATTTATCTCACTTACCAAACACTTTACTATGGTGCCCCCAAGCTCTGTGCAGACAGTAGCAATAGATACAAAAGATATTTACTCTGCCTGAAAAACAAAAAACGAAAAGCAAAACCAGGCCATCTGGGGCCATTGCAAATTGTGAGAGGGTGGGGACTGAGGCGGCCCTGAAGCAGGGTCCTCTGATGGGACTCCGACTTCTCTGGGTCAGGGACGTTTCGGCAGAGGTCACACTTGGCCTGATTTTGACCGGGAAGTCGCCTGTTTATGGGAAGGAGATGCTTTAGAACCACAGATGGGCTTGAGACCACCATGAGGCGGAGACAGGGAGCCCAGGAAGGTGACATTTAAAATGATTTAATCTCCCGGCACCAAAAGTTCTGGAACCGGAGCGCAGGTTGCAACTTTAATAAACACCCACTGTTAAATCCATCACCACCTACCATCCCCGGCAGCAAGACTGAAAGAAGGGCCTGCCCTCCGAGGAAGACATTTCTTTTCTCTAACACCTAATGAGTTTTTTTGTTTGTTTGTTTGTTTTGTTTTTTGGTGGTACTAGGGATGGAACCTAGGGGCATTCTACCTCCGAGCTATACCCCAAGCCCTATTTTTTTTAATTCTTTATTTTGAAACAGGGTCTCACTAAGTAGCTGAGGTTGACCACGAACTCGGATCCTCCAGTCTCAGCCTCACAAATGCTGGGATTACAAGCATGCACCACCACACCCGACTCCTAGTGAGTTTTTTAACCTTTTTGTTGTTGTTGTTCCATAAAGATTAGGTACAGACAAAGAGAAATAGGCCAGAGAGAAGAAAGTCAGTACAATGTATCCAGCCCTAGTTCCTCTGCTGAGATCCAGCAGCTGGAATGTTTGGACACACAGAGCTCTGAGTTTTCATTTTCCCTCTGCATACTTATGCCTTGAAAACCAGTTAGAATTCTACTGTTCGGAAAGTGGACATCAGATCATCTTACAGGCTGGAGGTCAACAGTTTGGCCGGATGCCAAGACTCATTAGCCACGGATTCCGGCTCCTACTTATGAAATTGCCATCAGGAAAGGGTTAAGGGCCTGCTGATGGGGGGGGTGATTTGTCATCTAAGCGACTAACTGATGCTAGAAAACCGGAAGGGTCAGGATTCGCACTAAGTTGTGCCTCCCACATCTGTCTGCTCAGTCCTCTCCCATGGCAACCGGAATGCTGCCTTCACAGGGACCTAGAAACTTCTCGGCATTTAAAACCTTCTCAGTTGACATCCGAGGTGGGGAAGGGGCGGGGGGGGGGGGCGACTGATGTGGTGAGTCTGGACCCTTGCACATCTGTAGGTACTCAGGGGCATTCTTCTTCCGAGCTCTACCCCCAGCCCTAGTTTTTATTCTTTATTTTGAAACAGGGTCTCAGTAAATTGCAGAGGGCCTCACAAAGTCACTGAGGCTGGCTGCAAACCTGCGATCCTCCTGTCTCAGCCTCCCAAGTATTGGAATTACAAGCATGCACCACCACGCCCGGCTGGTCTATGCTTCTTTAGTTCTCAGCCACCAGGTGGCCACATCCCTCTGACTCAGCCTAAGCTCACACTCCTATTTGGTGGTCTCTGTCCTGATGACCCCACCACGCTTGCAGGCTCGGATTCTCAATACCAGGTAGCAGCTGAGAATTGCCCGGCACCCCTGCCAGGGGCTCTATCTAGTCTTCAGGTGGAAAAGTGTGAGAACTCACCTCCTGCACCACCACCCCATGTCTGCAGAACACATCAACACGGACTCAGAACTTGGGGATGTTTATTATCTTACAGTCTTGCCGGGTCAGGAGTCCGGGCTCAGAGCCTTCACCCGGCTGCAACACGTGTCGGCTGGACTGTGTCTCATCAGAGGTTCAGTCGGGGAAAGACCTGCTCCAAGGTCCCTCGGGTTAACAGAATCCATCTCTGTGCAGCTCTTGTGGTCAGGGATAGCAATAACTAAGCAAGGGTGGTTTCAGCTCCGTGCAGGAGGGTGTCAGGCAATGAGGTGGAGAAAGACTTTGACCCCACCCATGGGTGAGGTTCCAAAAAGGACCACAGAGTCAGGTGTGGGCGCCATCAGAAAGGGAAAGAACAAGAAGAACAAGCCCGCACTGGGAGATTGGAAACGCCTGCTAAGCCACACAAACGGGATCTAAAATGAGCCAATCAGGCCCTGGATCCAAAACAGACCAATCAGACCCTGGGTTCCCCAAACGGACCAATCAGGTAAGCGGGCAGACTATAAAAGCTAGCCTCCTGGGAGCCTGTGGTGGCACCCCTCTTCGGGCCCCCTCCCCTGTGTGGGAGCTTTGCTGTTTCTCTCTGACAGACACTGAGTTTTGACCTCTGCATCTCCTGAGCTATACTCCCTCACTCTCAAGGTAAGAACTGAGGTAAGATACAGGTTTGGGCCTGAGGACTATTCACCTCGGCCCAGCTCGTAGTGGTTCCCATCCCACCAGGCTCTGCTCAGCTGTGGAAGGCACCCTGGCACCCCCAGCTAAAAGAGAGCAGGCTGGGAAGACCGGCAGCGCCAGATGGCCCTTCCCAAGGTCTTCCCTGTAATGGACTACCTTGCTTCTTTAATGCCAGAAAGAGATGATTCTGTGCATCTGCAGGGACACGCACGCACGCACGCACGCACACACACACCACCCTCATTACCCTGCTTGTTCAAGTTGATCCATGACTCCAAAGCCAACACGAGGCACTTTCATGGCCATCTGGGGTCATTAGGAGGACATGGACAGAATGGCCAAAGACTTGACTCACACCATGTGCCCCTCCTTCACTCAAGGAGAGAGGGTGTCAGGCTCTCTGTTTTCTCATTTCAACTCGACTACAAAGATAACAGAGGAGTCGCCGCCATTGGGGATGCCCCAGCGAGCGGGAGAGGCTCTCTGGCTCTGGGCCCGCTGGATGGAATCTGGCGCCCAACTTTGGTGCCCGTCAGTGGGGCAGCCACAAACGAGACACTGGAATACTTCTGAACTTCGTTTCCTCTTCTGTAAAATAAAATAGGATGCGTTGTTCATAGGGCTTAAGATTATAATCGTTGTGCTATATACACACCAAGTCCCCATGAACACAGAATCAACAAATCTCCCGGAGGAACCATCTCCACCCTGCACACGCCCTGGCAGATAGCAGCTCTACCAGCTGCGTGGCGCCCTGTGTCCCTGAAACAGCCCCCTTCAGCATCCCCGACCAGGATGGGGTGACTCCCTTCCAGCCACACAGGCCGTGGGCAGCACTTCTGCCTCGTGACTCATATCCCAATCCCCGGTAGCCTCTGGCTACAGGCAACAGAAACAGAGGTTGGAGAGCACACAAAACTAAGGGAATTCAAGGAACTTAAGAAAAAGCTGAAGATTCAGTTCTGAGAATCCAAGTGGTTGAACTATTGGGGCGCCCCATCAGAGAGCTTCAGCGGGGTCCAGTAAGCTTCTGCGGTCTTCAGTCTTTATGTCTCTGCACCCCGGAGTTTGTTTAGGGAGAGATGCTACCATGGGCCTCGCTGGGACCAGCTGCCCAGCCTTCTTTGAAGTTGTGGGGTCACGTAACATTCTCTCTGAGATGACCACCTACTGGGCATAAGTGTGTCCCCCAGACAGAATCCCGGTTTAGTTGATGGAAGGAGAACTGAGGTCTCAAAAAACAGATGTGCACTCTGAACACACCAGGAAATGGCAGGTCAGGCCCTGTCAGCGTCCACACTCTACACAGGGGACATGGCTTCTAAGAGAAGGGAGGTTCCCAAGGCCTGTGTCCTTCTCCAGAACACACTTGAAAACCCCGTGTCTCAGCCAGAGATTCAGAGACAAGTAAAATTAAGTCCTTGCCCTTGAATCCCTCAAAATCCACTGGGAAAGCATTTTTGTTTTGTTGTGTTTTGTTTTTGTTTTTTTGTTTGTTTGTTTTTAAGCAAACTAGTCCTGTACTTGGGAGGCTGAGACAGGTGGATCGCAGATCTGAGACCAGTGAGTGGAAACAGCGAGACCCTATAAAAAGAAAGGAAGGAAGGAAGGGAGGAAGGGAGGGAGAGAGGAAGAGAGAGAGGGAGAGGGAGAGAGAGAGAGAAGAGAGAGAGAGAGAGAGAGAGAGAGAGAGAGAGAGAAAGACAGAAAGAAAGAAAGAAAGAAAGAAAGAAAGAAAGAAAGAAAGAAAGAAAGAAAGAAAGAAAGAAAGAAAGAAAGAAAGCCGGGCGTGGTGGCGCACGTTTGTAATCCCAGCATTTGGAAGGCTGAGACCGGAGGATCCGGGTTCGGAGCCAGCCTCAGCTACCTAGTGAGGCACTACGCAACTTAGTGAGACCCTGTTTCAAAATAAAGAATAAAAAAATAGGGCTGGGGGTATAGCTCGGAGGTAGAATGCCCCTGAGTTCAATCCCCAGTACTGCAAAAAAAATAAAAATAAAAGAAAGAAAGAACGAGCTGGGGGTGGGCGCCATGGCACATGCTTGCAATTCCCAGTACTTAGGAGGCTGAGACAGGAGGATCACAGGCTTAAGACCAGCCTTAGTAACTTAGTGAGGCCCTGTTTCAAATTTTAAAAAAACAAAAATAGGGCTGAGGGGTGTAGCTCAGAGGTAGAACACCCCTGGGTTCAATCCCTGGTACCACAAAAATAAAACAAAAACAGAAAGCAAACTAGTAACAAAGGAAGTGCTAATTACATTTACTGGGGGGCTCCTTGAACCAGGCACTGGGCCCGGAGGCCTACAATTTTATTTATCCAGTTCCGCGATGTATGTGGCAGGCGCTGACCACAGTATGTGGACGGAACGGCCAACAGTGTCTTAGGTCCTTCTTAGGAACAAGGGGTGCCTGAGAATTCACACTGAGGAGTGGTCATTTCAGAGGATGGGTTCTTGGGTAGTAGAGAAGAATTTTATTGACACCAGTGATGCTGTGATGATAATAATATATGCATTTGGTGAAGTTGAAGTACAACTATGCCTTACTCAGGGGCATTCTACCTCTGAGCTACACCCCCAGCCCTATTTTTTATTCTTTATTTTGAAACAGGGTCTCACTAAGTTGTGGAGGGCCTCACTAAGTAGCCAAGGCTGGCCTCAAACCCATGATCCTCCTGTCTCAGCCTCCCAAGTACTGGGATTACAGGCATG
>PVLC010039762.1:0-14141 GCA_004027655.1 Graphiurus murinus
AAATCAGCCATATCTCTATCCATATTCAGCTAAAGTTGAGGAAAGTAGAATAGAAAACCTTAAGGCTCTCTCCTTGAAATCCACAGGCTATTTTATCTAACAAGGATGGAACCATGATAGAAGAGAATTAAAACAAAGCCATCTTTTTAAATACTCTTAAGATAAATAAGACTGGCTTGAGGGTTGGAAAGCATTCTGGAAAAGAAAACCTGGTAGTGAACCAAATAGAAGTCCCTTGGCAGCTGACTGTTCCTCCAGCTGTGTTCAGTTACTGAACAGCTGTCAAAGAAAGCAAAGCATTATTTGTCCATTTAGAACAATTTCAGAAAGCAGTTTTTAACCCCCAGTGGTATTTTGCTGCAGCCTTCTAATCTCTGCAAAGGTTTTAAAAGATATAATAACCCATGCTTGTGTCAGGCCCGAGGTTACCACGAGAGCATAATGAGATACAGTGCTCATGTGAAAGGAATTATAACCATTAGAATTTTATTTCCTGCAGAATTTTGTGCTGTGGCACATAATCCTATGGAGCTCTTTTGGCTCGAAGTCAGTAATCATGTCTACTATTTATTTCTCAACTACATGATAAATAATGCAAGATTTAAAACAGAACAGAGCTGGAAATAACCATCAGGTGAATTTCTGTTCTAAACACTTCCTATTATAGATGGGTTGAGTTTGTGTAGTTTTATGAACTTGTAATGATATGAAATACAATCAACATGGTCTTTCTTTTTGACTCACTGTACAAACAATTTGGGTTTTGAAGTCTTTTTTTTTTTTTTTCCTGTTTTCATTAAAGGGTTTTGGTTTTTTGACTATGAAGGCTAGAATTTGCATATGTGAAAATTTTAAACTTAGGAAGTTCAGAATGTTTTGTTTTGGTTTTTCTTTGTGGCTAGTTTTCTTTTTTTAATTTATTTTTTAATTGGTGCATTGTAATCATACAACTTTGTTGGGTACAAGCTGGTAAAGGCATACATGCATGTAGCTAGTTTTCAAAACAAAGTTTTTATCTTAGTGAAAGTTATACAGAATTATAAGTCTACCATTTGGCTGTGAAGTCAGGTGATTATTATAAGTTTTATTTTTTAAAAAATCTATTTGATGGTTTCTGAGACCTGAAACTAAAACTATGAGTTTCTCATTGTTATGATTGGTGGAAAGTAATTCTGAGAGGCGTCCTATTAGAGATAGGAGACCAGTCAGCCCACCTGAGAACAGAACTTGCTTCTTAAGACCCTTTGGACACAGATGTGAGTTTAGTTTCAGTACATTGTGACCTGTGTTCTACTAGAGTTTAATTTCCAATTACACAGAAATTCTCCTACAGGGAAATTGTATGCACTACTTTATCTCTTACTTAAAGCATTTAACATTTGTTTTTTGAATATTTCAAAGAGTGTTTATTAGCTCAATTACTTTTCCCAAGTAGCAAACTTGAACATATGAGGAAATTATCTTATGTTGGGGCTTTCTTGCGTCAGACCACAAAAAAATGATCAAATGTAAAATAACCCCCTGTGAAGATAACAGTAAATGCCACGATCAACACACGATCTGCCTATATTACTTCCCTATTAAACTTGCTTCAAATCCAGAATCCAATCACCATTTGATTTAAACAATTAAAGCTGTCTGAGTTACCTAAAATCTTTCATACTTTCCATTTCTAATTTTCAGTATATCCACTGCATATTGGTATAACTATTTAGGTCAAACTAGATGAATATTATTTCTTATGTTCATACTTATTATGTGATCAAAAATCATTGATGGAATTTTATGTGTATGTGGGGGCGGTGAGGGGGGAGTACTGGGAATTGAACCCAGGGACACTCCACCATTAGGCTGTATCCCAGCCTCTTTTATTTTTAATTTTCAGACAGGATCTTACCAAGATGCCCAGGCTTGCCTTGAGCTTGTTACCCTCCTGCCTTAACTTCTCCAGTAGTTGGATTACAGATGTGGGCCACTGCTCTTGGCACAAGGGAAGATATTTGTATGATAAATTTAAGTAAAAAATATACTTGTAATATAACTTTCCTACCATGTAAAGAAAAATTGCCAAAAAAAAAATCAGACAAACAAACCTGGGGAAATATGGAAATATGCTAGTTTGTTAAATTCACTTCCTTTTTAGTGGTAGATTTATTATACATGGGATTTTTTTTTTCTGGTTCTTTGTGGTTTTTTCTGTATTAATTTTCTGCCTTACATTGATGAGTGGGGAGGAGGTAAAAATATCACCCCCTTCCATCCCCTCTTTGTTCTCAACAGAAAGGACTCAGAGCTTCCTAAGGCCTGACTTGTGGTGGAGGGGAACTCCAGGTGAGTCTCAGAGAGCTAAAGGGATAGCTTGAAGTGTGATTGAGATCCGAGTGATCTAGATTAATTAGAACATAGTAAGCACTTTGGGTTGCCAGGGTACTTCCTGAGATGTCCACGTCAGTAAGTTTATATTTGCATTTGTATTAAGTTGTGTTAGTTAGCTTGCCATGACTATAAGAAATACTGGATACAATCAACTTATAAAGAGAAAAGGTTTGTTTTGGCTCACAGTTTTGGATATTTCAGTCCATGACCAGTCGGCCTTATTGCTTTGGGCCCATAATGGCACATCAAGGTGGGAGTGTATGACAAAGCAGAACTGTTCATCCCATGTCTGGGAAGGAAAAAAGAGAGAGAGAGAGAGAGAGAGAGAGAGAGACCAGGGCCCACAATCCTCCTTGAGGGCAAACCCCCAATGACCTAAAGACCTCCCACTAAGTCCCAGTCCTTAAAGTTTCCACCAACTCCCAGTAGTGCCAGGCTGGACCAACCACCCGTCAACACATGAACTTTTAGGGGCTGTTTAAGAATCTGTAAAATGAATGCTTGCAGTGCAGCCGACCACCTCCAAACACAGCACCAGCCCATACAGGAGCTGCTAGCCACGCGCAGGATATAGATTCAGATTTAAACGAATTAAAATCAGCCACAGAGTGCCTCATTCACACTGGGCGGGTACCAAATGCTCAACATACTGGGCGACACAAGAAGAACATTTCCAGCATCACAGAAAATTCTCCTAGTCAGCTGAATAAAAGAATTTGAAAGCATACCAAGTGGGTTTCTTTTCCTTTTTTTTTTTTTTTAATCGTTTGCCAGTAAATTTAAGATGGATGGTAGTGATCACAATGTGCTTTCAGGCCTGTTTGTGTAATGTTATAGGCAGCCTCTTGTTTTTGTTTTGTTTTGTGGTACTAGGGATGGAACCCTGGAGACTTCTACCTCAGAACTATACCCCCAGACCTATTTTATTTTTTATTTGGAAATAGAGTCTCACTAAGTTGCTGAGAGCCTCATTAAATTGATGAGGCTTGCTTCGAACTTGCAGTCCTCCTGTCTCAGCCTCCCAAGGACTGGGATTACAGGCATGTGGCACTGGGGATTGAACTTAGTGGGGAGCGGGGTTCTACCTCTGAGCTACACTCCCAACCCTATTTCATTTTTCATTTTGGAACAGGTCTTAATAAGTTACTGAGGGTCTTGTTAATTGCTGAGGCTGGCCTCGAACTTGCCATCCTCCTGTCTCAGCCTCCTAGGTACTGGGATTACAGGCATGTGCTACCTTGCCCAGCTTCTGGCCTCCTGTTATGAAACCCTTTCTCACCCGTTGGGTGGCGGTCTGTCCTCACCCACCCCATGACCAAACTCTGGAGTACCACTCCTTTTGCAGCAGCGGGTTTAGCAGTGTGAAATGGCCTCTCTGAGCTTGATCAGAGAAGTGGTTAACAGGAAATATCAGCCAGCGAGATGGAAGAGACTCAGGAAAGATAACAGGACTCAAGGCCAGTTTCCACTGGTCATTTCAACTCCGTGGCCTGAGGGGGTGCAGCAGGAGTAATTCCTACTGGCACAGAGTGTGACTCACACTTCTGTCTTGGTAGGACACGGGTCACCCTCTTTAAGGGACGCCATGCCAAGCCTGTCTCTGACCCCGCGCTCCTGCAAACTGTGACTGGGTTTCGATATCCATGCTGCCTGTGGCTTCCGTGTTAAGGATGGTGATGTGGATGGATTTACCCTCCTTGAAGGCCTAGGATTTCTTCACCCTTAGAATTTTTACATACACATCGTAATGTCCCTTTAGGTTTTGATTTTTCTTTTTTAATAAAATGTTTGAAAATCTATGAAAACACAAAGATTTAAGTCTCCAAGTACATTGTAAGTTGACTTACTAAAATACACCTCACTGATGTAGATTCAGCCTGTGGTTTATATACTTTTTTTTTTTTTTTTTTTTGGCGGTACTAGGGATTGAACTCAGGGGCATTCTACCTCCAAGCTATACCCCTAGCCCTATTTTTTATTCTTTATTTTGAAACCGGATCTCACTAAGTTGCAGAGTGCCTCACTAAGTAGCTGAGGCTGGCCGCGAACTCGGATCCTCCAGTCTCAGCTTCCCGAATGCTGGGATTACAAGCATGCACCACCACGCCCGGCTGGTTTATATACTTTTATTTCAAATACTTGCTAGCCTGGATCCTTACTAAGGGAGGGTAAGTGTTAATCAGGAACTCCCGAGGTCAGGGTCAAGACAACAAGGGAAAGAAGTTACAGAAGGGAAGTTTTTAGGTCAGGAAAAGGAAAGATTTTCCAATATCCAGTCACGGAATATGCTGGCTGCCCGGGCAGGGACATGAGTAGCAGACACGACACTTCGGGCATTTTAACCACTATGTTGGAATTCTTCCTCCTGAGGCCTCCAGAAACTCCCTGGTTCCTGTTCTCTCCCTCCAACTGCTGGGTTCTGGAACAGAAGGAAGGAAGGGAGACGGGGTTTCTTGCTGCAAACTAGCAGAGAGAGTGTGTCCTTGCTGGGCAGAGCAGGCAGGCTAGGTGAGTTTCCGGGGAGCCAGGAGGGACCCGCTCTAATGAAGTGCAGCTGAACCCCAGGACTCCCGGAGCCGGCCTCTGGACCAGCTTTATTGCTGGCATGCAAGGAGACGCAGAGCTCCAGCCAGAATGGAAATCAGTGATCTGCTGGCTTCATCAAGAACACCTCACTCAAAAGGAAAAAACGGAAAGTGCCAAGCTCAGTCTGATAGTTGATTTACAATCTGGTGCCATTTTTTTTTTAAAGAGTCCAATTTGCAGCAGACAGGCACTTCTGTGAAGCCTAACTTGAGCAGCACAGGCCTGGGGTGGGCGGGACCACAGAAGGTCCTTGAGATAGATGGGGGAGCCCCGCCATGTCCTCTCCTCCAGCCTCACGCACTGGCTTTCCTAAAGCAAGACTTTAGACGCAGGCATGATTAGATTCCTTACCTCCAAATACTTTGTTTTCTTTGTGAATTCATCAGGACAATGAATACTGTGTTTTTCTTGGGGTCACTTTTAAATTGTGAATTGTGGGCAAATGTTCCGCTTACTACTTATTTTAATTAATATGTGTATTAAAAAAATCAGATAAACTTGGTTTTTTGCTTGTTCCTAATTTGTATTTTATTCGTGATTAGGTGTGACCATTAATTCAGTCCTCTTATATTACATAATAAGAAGAAATGAACAAGAAAGCTGAACATTCAAGATGTAAAGTAGAAGCTGAGCATGGCAGCACGCCCCTGTAATCCCAGTACTTGGGAGGCTGAGACAGGAGGATCACAGGTTTGAGGACAGCCTCAGCAACTTAGCGAGACCCTCAGGAACCTCGTGAAACCCTGTTTCAAAGAAAAAAATTAAAAATGTATATTGGGGATGGAGGTAGAATGCTCCTGGGTTCAATCCCCAGTACCACAAAAATAAAACATAAAGTAGAACAGGTTTGCAACAAGGAGTGGCTGTTCTTGTTATATTTGGGTTTTTAAAGTCAAAATACTGGCAGTTATTTATGGAAATATTGATCAAAATAGACTTTGTCAAGATAACATATCTGAGCTGTTCTCTATCTCTGAAAACATTCTGCATTTAATGACTAAATGTTAGCAGATGTTTGTCTGTTTACAAGACTTTCTTTTGAGAACCTCCACCTAGCATCTCTTAATACTCATAATGAGGTAACAGTTTTGTTTCCTGGTATTACAATTCATGCCCCTGCTAAGTGTATCCTACATATTCTGTACACTTGGAAGTGGAGTATAAAGTATTGCATGTGGGTTGTGTGCACGACAAACACTGATTTTGAAAGATTAATATGTGAATACGAACAGCCTGAGAATGAAAACATGTGTAATATTTCCTAGTAATTAAACATCTCCATTTCCCCCATTGCCTCTGTGTTCCTAAATAAGCACTAAATATTTACTGGTTGGTTGATTGAGAAGGAAACATCACAGTAGTGGAAGAGTGTATTCACATTTTTGTGATGGTAGATGTTGTTTTAAAGTCTTCCTCAGCCGGGCGTGGTGGCACACACTTGTAATCCCAGTACTTGGGAGGCTGAAACCGGAGGACCTGAGTTCAAGACCAGACTCAGCTACTTAGTGAGGCTCTCCAGAACTTAGTGAGACCCTGTTTCAAAATTAAAAAATAGGACTAGGGGTTTGGCTCGGAGGTAAAATGCCCCTGAGTTCAATCCCCAGTACTGCAAAAAATAAAGTCTTCCTCAAGTCCCTTCCTACTTTAAGATGAAATCCTCATGTACGTGTGTGTCTGTGTATGTGTGTGTGTGTGTGTGTGTGTGTGTGTGTGTGTGTGTGTGTTTTACCGGGGATTGAACCCAGGGACATTCTACATCTGAACTACATCCCCAGCCCTTTTTATTTTTTGTTTTGAAACAGAGTCTTGCTGAGTTGTGAAGGTCTTGAGAAGTGGCTAAGGCTGGCCTCAAACCTGTGATCCTCCTGTCTCAGCCTCCCAAGTCCTGGAATTATAGGTGTGTGCCACCATACACATATAAATCTTCACTGTTTAATCCTGTGTATGGCCCATTAGCTCAGCTTATGTGTTGTGCCAAGTTCATGGGTTCAGCCCCCACATGGCCCACAATACCATACAAGCAAGTGGGAAGTCGTAGGGTTTGTGTAAATTCACAGTTTCCTGAAAAACAAGTCAAAGTGTTTGTGCCCTTGAGCATAGACTGGGCTAGCACATGGAAGCAGGAAATGAGGTCACCCCACAGAGAGCATTTTGACGGCACGTTGGATCTCAGTTAATTTTTGCACCCACAGAATGTAATGACCCGAGCCCTGGAGCAGGTCCTGAGGCTCGATCAGAATTACTCAGTGTTTTTGGCATGATAGAAAGCCTTGCTATGGAAAGCTTGATCTGGCAGGAGTATTAGCCATGATGGATGTTGGCTGAATTAATTCAGTTCCAATGAGAAGGTGGATCTGACCTAACGGAGCAGAAGAAAGGGAATCCAGCAGTCACTGCTGGCTCTCTGGGTGCAGAGTGTCATGTTTAAGATGCAGTATGGCCGGATGTGGTGGTGCATGCCTGTAATTCCAGAACTTAGGAGGCTGAGACAGGAGGATCACAGGTTCAAAGCCAGCCTTAGCAACTTTGGGAGACCCTGTTTCCACATTTAAAAAAACTAAAATAGGGCTGGAGATGTAGCTCAGAAGTAGAATACCCCTGAGTTCAATCTCCAGCACCAAACAAAACAAAAAAAAAATGATGATGGTGATGATGGTGGTGGTGGTGGTGGTGGTGGTGGTGGTGGACTGTGTCATTGTGCCCTCATCTGTATTTGGGGGGGGTCATCCTTGAGAATCTTCACCCTGAAGCTGATGGCCTTTACAGTCAACTTGAAAAGAATATCTAATCCTTAAGAAAGCCAAATAAATTACTCTAAATTGCCTGATATTGACACAGGATAATTTAAACCTTTTTTCCACTGCATGATTTTAATATTTTAATGTGACTTTTTAAAAGAAGAACCAAAAATACCATTCTTGTCATAGCCTCAGTGAAACACCTGCATTGAAATTCATAACTTCTGAATCTGAATTTATGTCTTCTGAATTGAACTATTCTAAAAAACATGCTTCTAAGCTAGGGGCCAAGCCTAGCTTAGAAGGCTTGGGTAATACCTTTGAATGCTAATGTCTATGGTATCAGATCTTTCCTGGTGATGATTTAGGATCAGAGTTAAGAGCCTCTCATCAGGCCCTTGTGTTGAGAGGGGGCAGAAGGTCATAGTTATTCTTCCTCCTGTTTCCCTCACACATATGCACCTTCAAAAGTGGTCTCCTAATTGGTGGTGCATGCCTGTAATCCCAGTACTCAGGAGGTTGAGACAGGAGGATTGCAGGTTCAAGGAGGATTGCAATTTCGCAAGGCTCTCAGCAACTTAGCAAGACCCTGTTTCAAAATAAAATAGGGCTGAGGTGTAGCTCAGAAGTAGAATGTCCTTGGGTTCCCCAGAACCATAAATAAAATAAAATAATAAATAAAGGTCTCCTAACTCTCCCTTTGGCCTGTCCTCTCCCTCTCTTGCAGTCTATCTTGTGTATCACTATGAGATTAATCACTTTCCTACTTAAAAATCTGCAGTGAGCCTCTGCTGGTGAAAGCCTGCAGGTTTTCATTTGCTGCCCTGGTGCTGTCCTTTGGTTACTGTACAGAAGTCACAGAGTCTGGAAAGTCACTTGGAAGCTCACTGTGCATCCCCAGCCAGGAAAATCTTGAGTCACCTACTTTTTTATGATGTAGCTTTTACTATTAGTATTCGGGTAAGCGAAGGCTGACAGATCAGGGTACAGCTGCCACCAATCGGATAATTTATTGCAGTTTCCAAGAGAAGGGGGCATGCCTCACCCCATGGGAAAGCACCAGGGGCATCAGGAGGCAAAGGAAGTGAGGGACACACACACACACTCACACACATGTGCACACACACACACTCACATGTGCACATACATTCACACACACATATGCGTACACACACACACACACACACACACACACACACACACACACACACACCTGTCCTGGGTACAGACACACTTCAGGAAGGAGGTATAAGCAAGGCAGGTAACCAGGTGAGGCAGGTTCAGGATTGGCTAATTTGAATAATTTCTGCAAGTTCTGGGATATCTTGGGACATTTGCCTCCAGCTTCTTGGTTTCTGGCCTTGGAGTAATTAGGACAGGGAAATTGTGGCCTGGACCATCAGATCCCCTAAAGGAGGTGGTTAGGGGATTGGTCACTCACACGTAAAAGTCATGCTGACGTGGTGAGACAGCCCTCTAGGGTCAGGAGAACTCCAAGATGCCAAAGCACCAAAAATACCGAATAAGCTGAGCACAGTAGTGCATGTAAGCCCAGGACTTGGGAGGCTGAGCTAGGAGGATCACAGGTTCAAAGCCAGCCTCAGCAACTTAGCCAGACCCTGTTTCAAAATTTAAAAAAATCAAAGGGACTGGGTGGGGGGGGGAGCTAAGAGGTAGAATACACTGGGTTCAATCCCCAGTACAGAAACAAAATACAATAAAAGAGACGCCACTCATAAACCTGCTAACCCTTGTGGTCCCACCTCTGCTACAAGCTAGCTATGCAACCTTGAGTAAAAGCGTCCAGTCCCTCTTCTGTAACACAGCACATCCACACGCCTGCTCTTTCTTCCTGGCGCAGATAAGGCCTCTGGCCCTTCCCACAATGTCTTCCTCGTTCCCAGGTTCTTCGGGCTCACGTCCCAGGGTGAAGGTGCCCTGTCGGCCCCAGGAACTGACCCCGGTGCAGGGGTGGGGGTGTGGGGGGGGTGTGGATGACTCTCTCCATGGCTTCTGCTCAAGGAGGGCTGGTCTGCAGCCAGCCACCCTGTGACTTCGTCTTAATCTCTTGCATATGTGGACTTTTCTGCCTACGCTGGTATTTCTCGCTCCTTTGGCCAGTGGGCTTTCTTGAGGACATAATTATTGGCGCTGTGTCTTTCATAACTTTTGAGTTTGTGATCTGAGCCAAATCATTATTAAGTGTAGAAGATATGTCTTTGACCCGTTTGACAGGTGACACTTCATAATGCCTTTGTGAAGGATAACTAAAAATAGCGTCGATTTCCAAGTATTAGACAAAATATGGCAGACCTTCTGTGCTGCCACAGAAAAAAGTAAATTTCTGTTTTATGTGGTAGAATTAGTAATTGAGGTGGCAACAAAGGGTTGTGTAGAACTCTTAATCAAGGCAAGAGAGGAAAATACAACCCCTTTGGCATTGCTGCCAAGATATGAGCTATAAAGGTTAAAAGGTGAAAGGTTAATCCATTTGGCACAAACTAAGAACCATTATATAAACTTAAACTGTGTGGAAAATATTGTACGTTGGTGTTCATTATGGAAAAAATAATCAGAAACAGTACTTTGCTGTTTGTAATAGTCAGATTTTACCCCCATAGGTGATGCAGGACATTTCAATGGTGCTTTAACGACTTTTAAATTTTTTACAAAACTCCTATAAATTGAATTTCATAAATACTGGTGTTAATCAGGACATTTTAAAATTTTGTAACTTGTAGAAATGAGTCTAGTTAGCTGGGTGTGGTGATGCTTGCTTATAATCCCAGTACTTGGGAGGCTGAGACCGGAAGATCTAGGTTCACATCCACCTCAGCTACTTGGTGAAGCTCTCAGCAACCTAATGAGACCCTTTTTCAAAACTAAAGAATAAAAAATAGGACTGGGGGTGTAGCTTCGAGCCTCTGGGTTCAATCCCCAGTACCGAAAAAAAAAAAAAAAAAAAAAAAAGAAATGAGCCTAGTTTACAGTTCCATGCCATTTATTCAAATAGATGTAGAAAATGGAAATGGTATTTAACTAAGCAAATTTTTTTTTCAATGTTAAATGAACAGCAACTGAAAACCTAAATTAGCATATCATTTTAATTCTGCTCAGCCGTTACTGCTTGGGATGACCTAAATGTGGCTTTGCAGCTCTTCAGGTTTAAAAGAGAACTAAAATGATCAGTGCTTTTAAAAACAAAACACCCACTAATGATCAGAGTGAAACACTCTCAGATTCTGCTTCTCTGTGTTATCCTGTGGGGAAGGCTGGGCCCATGTGGAACATTCTAGAACAAGATGTTAAGCTGTGGAGCAGACTGGCTGGTAGATGGGAGTCACTGTAGTAGGAGGAGTAGGAGTGGTTAGAATTTGTCGAGAGAAAAGGACTACCTTGGCCATCCCTGACCGAGGGTTATTAAAGATTCTGAAAATCCACTGGTAAAAATGAACCTTCACAAACCAAAAGGCACTAACTAAACCTTGGAACTGTCTTGTCTCTGCTGTTCCTTATTGCCAAGCTCTCCTATCCCCCCTCCTAGGCCTCCAGCCCACTCTGTTCCCTGCTTTGACCTACATAATTCCTGGGGTTCCTAAGAGACTGTCAAGAAAGAAGTGTGTAGAGTTTGAGATTCTACCCTTCTTGGAAGCTAATATGCTAGCCTGGCACAGTTACATAGATGGCTGGTATGAGACTCAGTACTTCTGGCTTGATGGCTCTTTGTTACACCCAGTAACAGTAGTAGCTAGAGTATGGGACATTGTTGATGATAAGTATATATACAAGAGGGAACCCCTGAGCCTTGGGAACCCAGTTCTCTTCTACGGGCAGGAAGCATGCCTGCTCTTTGCTGTACAGGGAGATACTAGCTCTATTTTACATTGCCGTTCACTAAGCATCCTTGAGAAGATAGCTCAGAGTAGAGGGCAGCAGTACCTCACTCTCAAGATCTGCAGAAGTACAAGAGATCCAGGGAGATTCTCTTCTAACAACAGCTTCTGCTGTTCCTCCAGCTCTCTGCATCCTTGGTGGTTGTCAGTGATAAGAATGAGAGAGAAATAAGAATTCCATGAATGGCAACCAGATATGGTCAGCTCCTTCCATGAATCTTTTTAGGAGGTCTTTTGTACTCTGAGTTTTTTTGTTGTTGTCGTTGGTGGTGGTGATTGGTTGGTTGGTTTTAGTACTGGAGATTGAATCCAAGCTACATCTCAGCCTTTTTTTTATTTTTTATTTTGAAACAGGGTCTCACTAGGTTGCTGAGGGTCTTACTAAGTTGACGAGGATGATGGTGGGGGGATGGGGGTGGTCTTGGGATTTTATTTCACCAAGTAAAGTTAGTGGAATGCTTGCAAGTAGGCAAGACCAGGATACCCTAGCAGACACCTTACAACACATTTCAGACATCACCACCAGTCAGTCCTCCAGCTAAGCCTACAATCTTTTCTATATACAAAGAAGTGGTCGCTCAAGGAGGCTATGAAACTGCTCAAAGCCATAGAACTGGTTAAGTTAGGAGACCGGACGACTGCCCTGCCCTACATGGCCATAAAATGTGCGCCTTCCGCATACTTCCATTAGGAAGGTTCCTAAGTGAACCCCTCAGGTGCCCTAAAATATTTCAGCTTCATCAGAAACTGAAAAGAACATTTTAATAATAGGTCCACAAATGCTTATTAAATATCTCCATTTCTTTGAAAAGATGAGCACTTGCATGTAATTTAATCACTGCGTTGACTGAACTTCAGCTGCTTCGGGGGCCTTTTTCTTTCTTCCGTAATATTTTGGGTGCCAGCGCGCTTCACGTGCTTGGGCCACCTCGGCCTTCCAGCAGCCTCTTACTTCAGCTTGCCCTTTTCTCCTGCTGTTTCTTTTCTCCCTCAGTTCTAAAAGCCATGAGTCAGTTCTCTCACTACTATCTCCCACTTAGCACTTTCTAACTGGTCCCTTCCCAGGGAAAGAAATGGCTTGCTAAAAATAATCATCATCAAACCTTGCAGCTTCTTCATTCAAAATAAATGCCATGTAATTTTGCACTTGTTCTAGTCCTAGACCAAGAAATAAGAAAATAAATTAAAGCAGGGTTATAAAAGCATCTTGATAGATACAGGTAGCGCTGGAAATAGAGACACAGAATTTTTCCCCAGCACGTTGCCTGGGCAACCATTTCCCTCGCATCTTCTAACAGGCGTTTGAAGCTTGGCTGAGCTGTGCACACTAATTTTATAGATGTGCTTAATATTACTCATTAAGTTAGCAGTTCCCAGAATCCTCCAAGTCCTCATAAGGGGTCTTTGTGCCATTGCAAACATTTTAAAGCACCAACAAAACAGAGGTATTGAACAGTGACTTTGGGGCATGGTTTCCTTATCGATAATGTGAGTTTACACCATGTTGCACCATCATAACTCTCTTGTTCAGTAGTGCAAGGTATTGTGTGAAGCTGAGTAAACACACTCACCGTATGTACATTCCCATATTGCTATTATATATTTTGCCCTATCTGACCAAACTAAGATATTGTTAGGTTTGTGGATATGTATTGATTTTTATGGGAAAGTCCCTAAAAGTTGGAACCATGGCTTTAAAAAAATTTTTTTAGTTTATATAGCATAATTTTGGTATTAAATAACTGCTTCCATTCTTATTTCTTTTGAAAAGTCACATTCTTTTATTTCAAAAGTTTCCACCAACATCAGTAATCATAGTTTCGTGTAGTATTTTAAGGCTATATTATAAAGCTGGGTGTGGTGGCACACAACTATAATCCCAGTACTTGGGAGGCTGAAACAGAGGATCACAGGTTCGAGGACAGCCTCACCAATGTAGTAAGACTCTCAGCAACCTAGCGAGACCCTGTTTCAAAACAAAAAATAAAAATAGGACTGGGGGTGTAGCATGGAGGTAGAATGCCCTTGGGTTCAATCCCCAGTAAAACACACACACACACACACACACACACACACACACACACACACACACACACACAAAGCTATACATAAGTGATTTCTGATGCAATTTATAAAAGATTGGGATTATGTCAGTTTAGCTTCCTCTTCTGTGTATATCTGATGATTTTTAGGGAAGATCATAGGAACACTCTGTCATTAATTTTGCTTGTGAACATTTGTTTATGTAAGTAAGTTGTCCAATGGAAACAAGTAAGTCCAGCAATAGTTTGCAAATTATCCTGGGATATTTACCTAAATAACCCTTTGATTCTTTGCAAGAATGTAGCTACTCTATAGTTTTTCTCACAGCATAATATGCACAAGGAACCAGCCCCACAAAAACCTGATTTTGTACCAGGTACCACAACACAGTCTGAACTTCTGCTGTTGAACCTGTTTCAGTGCACCGTTAGTCTTAACAGGATTCTTAGCCAAAAAGTTGTAGGTTTTGGTATTTTCTATTTCCATTACAGAGTGTTTAAAGGGA
>PVLC010039763.1:0-14154 GCA_004027655.1 Graphiurus murinus
GAGAGAGGAATGGTAGAAAAACTATGATTCTGGATGGTGTCAGAGGTAGACTATGTTCAGCAAAGCAGGATGTTGTGACATCAAATGTCATGCACAGTCTAGATAGAGTTACCTGGATAGTTATGCAGAGGTCAGAGGACTGGCAGATTCTGCCCCATGTATATTCTTCTTGGCTCCAAAGCGACAGCCTTTCTTAAAAGCTACACATTTACTTTTCAGGCCAAACCTTCTCTGTTCAATACCAAGCTTGGTTATTGGGGAGGAATGAGATGGAATCCTGGCAAGCTTGTTGTCCCTGAGGCATTCTTCTGATGTCAGACTCTTAGTCCCTCTTCATCTATTCAGATTTTAAATCTGTCCGACATCTCTGTAGTTTTGCCAGGATCTTTATAGATCTATAAGCAGTCAGCAGAGGACACAGTGTGTTGAGAGAACTACTGGCTCTTGTGTGAGTCCTGGTGGTGGCATGATACTGGTTGAAATGCAGGAACCTGGGCCCTTCTCCAGCCCACTGAATCAGCATAGCCGGGAACAGGCCCTGGGAGGGTCAGCCCTAAATCACACACCTCAGGGGGTTCTTTGCACAGATTTCCAATGATGAGCTGGTTTGTACAGACACAATTCGTGAATAATGATGATTAGAATGTGTTTCTGGCCATGCACTGCTGTGGCAGGTCAACCTCAGAGCCACGTGCGTCGGTAACTGGCTGCTCCTGCCATGGTTTACCAAATGAAATTCTTATATGGACAGGACAGAGATATGAAACAGGCATGAGAAAACAGGAGCTTCCCACTGGATTTCTGCAGCTGTACTTCAAAATGTTGCAGCTATCCCTAGAAATTGATATTAGGATCTTTACAATAGTATTTGCTTATTCACATAAATTGTCCTTCACCCCTTTCCCAGAGTATTTGACTCATAGACACTTATCACAAACTTTTCAAAATATCTTTTGTATAGAGCTTGGGTTTCCAAATTTTTAAAATACTCATAACACTTACCAAACCTTAGATAGTTGTCATTTCTTATAGACGATAACCGTAGTGTTGGCAGTGTAAAGAAAGAAGGCACACCAACTTTGTGGGAAATTTCAACCAGGCTTGCTAATGATCTCATAAGGGGACCCAGTGTTTGAAAACAGAAATGGAAATGTTTATTTTATTCATTTAGAAGAAGGAAATACAGCCACTGTATATGCCTAGTATTTTAGTGGGAAGAATTTATTTAGTTTTTTTAATTAGAAGAAAACCAACAGTTTTATTTGAGAGGCATGTGACATGTGCAGAATGAGAGGCTTTCCTTGCCACTGCAGAATAAATTAAGAAAAGCTACAGCAATGCTGTTTTGTTTTCCTGAGCCTCTGATTCTGAGTTGTGATGGCTGACCTTTTTCAGCTGTCACTCTGATATCTGGGGACCAGCAGATACAAACCCAGTCACATCTGTGATGGTCGAACTGGAGAAGGGATCCCTAGAAATCGATATTAATAGTCCATGGCTAGGGTTACCAAGAAGAGCATAGAGCATACTTATAGTTACAGTATATTCATTGCTAATCAAAAGTTTGAATGTGACTACCTGTACTGTGTTTTTATTTGTGACTTTGGCAACCCTACCCTTTGTAAAAAGAAAAGAGTCACATCTTAAGGAAACTGGGATTTTGAGAATACTTGTTTCTCCATATTTTGATCATATCACTTACTGTCTCTTGTGGTCCATTGCTGTGTCCTCCTGGCTATTACTGGGAGCCTGGTGTTCAGAGACATACTAGCTAGGAAGTAGCTGGGAGTTCTGAGATCTGGGAATATCATTCTTGTGGTTAAGTGCTTTGCTCTGTTATAGTTTGGATGTGAAATGCCCCCCAGACCTCATGCCCTGGAGGTCAGCATGTTTGGAGATGGGTCCCTGGGGTGTGGCCTGGGACGGTGTATGTATGTTACCAGCCCCACCCCGCTGCAGCTTCTGGCTCTGACCCCCTCCCTGACTTTCTGCTCTTCCTCTGCTTCCCACCATCATGCCCTGAGGACCTGCAGCCCTGGCTTCTGCTCCGCAGCCAGCGTGAAATGGACTGTACATGTATGGACTGAAATCTCCAGACCTGCGAGCAAGGAAACTTCTTCTTCCTCTATGTTTTGTGTGTCATGTATTTTGGGTCACAGTGGCAAGAATGCTGAATGAAGGTGACATCAGCTCAGAGCTCCTGATTTATCATACTTTAAAAGATTCTGCACTCAGAGGCTGACGGGTCCAGGGTCTCTCTCTTTACACACATACAGACATGCACACACACATACACACTTACAAATACACATACTTACACATATACTTAGGCTAGTTTCATAGATAATAGGCTTATCTATCACCTATTGATTAGACACAGGGAGAATGTGCTTTCCTGACACTGTTTCATTTAATCTTGTAGAAGTCTTATGAGAACAATACTACTCTTTATAATACTCTTTATTTTTTGAAAGAAAAAACTTATAAGACTTAGAACAATTAATTCACTTGCCCAAAAGGATTCAAAGAGAACACCAACTCCAAACCCCAAGCTCTTACTTCTGTACTGTGTCCCTCTCTCTGTCTCTTGCTTTTTCATGCAAATCAAAAAGGGGATAGAGTGATGTAAGATGAAATAAAGAGATAGACTGGACTTTGGGTGAGTTGTATCAGCAAGTCTCTTTGAGACTCAGCTTTTCTAATGCTTAAACCCAGGATGTAATTATTGATTGCAAGTGTGTTGGGGTGAGTGAGTACATTATCGTTCCACAATATAAAACATCTGATACATGGTTAGTCCTTAAATATAGTATGCTCACTGTGTGTCCAGTCAAGCACACAGCCATGAGACAGTGTCATGCGTTTTCTAAAGAACTAGGTACAAGCGATAATTAAAGAAAAACCATAAGAATGAATAGAAAATAAAGAGAAGAATGTGGGCACCACCCATGATCATGCTTCCAACACAGAAGGATGTAGAGGGGTGAGCACAAGACAGGAATTCTGTAATAAATAAATAGAAAAATGTGAGAGTCTTGGGGGAAGGAGTTTAATTGTACCAGGGACTTGAGATAAGGTGGTATTAAATTCAAGCTTGAATTTTCAATGCGGGTTTTTTGGAAGCCGAGGTAAGGAAGCTTGCAGGGGTAGCAGTGTGTGAGGGAGAAGCAGACCCTCAGATTTTCATCTATAGAAACTACGTGTGTAGCAGTCTGTGCGTCTCTTAATTCACCATGGGAAGAGGAAGGTCAGGACCCAGAATTCCTTGAGAATTCCTGAGAATTACTTGAAAATCTCTGGCTCATGATTAAGAAATATTTATGTTCTTTATAGAATATACAATTCCTTTTCTGGGCTTCCCTTGGGGAAAAACAGTCTACATCAATTACTGTTAATTTTCTTTTTCAGAAAAAAAGAAAATAAAACAAAAATAAATCTGAGACAGTGTTTGAAGGCAAATGATTGTGGGCTGGAACAAAATGCTCGGTGTTTACTACTCTCTCGGTATCCTTGGCTGGTCACACCACCTCCCGGGGCCTTCTTCATCTATAAAGAAAACAGATGGACTAGGGCTCTCTATGAATCTATGGCCAGCATTGGCCTTGTGCTTGCCCTAGGCTTCTAGTCCATAGACAGCCAAGCTCCCTCACTCCATAATCATGCTGGCAATGGGGATGGGCCATAACCCAAGGAATGCTGATAGTCTGACCGCTGATGATAATATGCGTTGCAGAGAGAAGAATGCTGGGCAGTGGAAAGGAACGTGGCTAGGGCCAAACAGCCAGGAGCCAGGGCCAAACACCAGCACTTCATAAAGGTTAAATTGTGTGCTAGCCTGAGTAGTGTGATGAAATCTCATGCCGTCCTGCTTTTTCTTGTCTGGGATACAAGTCACTTTTTTGCCCATCGTGTACACAGGGTATATGCTACCTGCACATTTGTTACTTAATACCCAACTCAGTTATGAGATCAACTGTTGTGGTATCGCAGTGCTTGTGTTCTGGTATCGCAGTGCTTGTGTTCTGGTGACCGTTATTTTACCCAATAATGGCCCCAAGGCATAAGAGAAGGGATGCTGGCAATTTTATTATAGTATATTGTTATAACTGTTCTGTTTTATTATTGTTAATAGATTGTACCTAATGTGTCGATTTAACTTTATCATAAATATGTATGCATAGGAAAAGATATTATATTTATAGATATGTTGGATTCAGTACTATCTGTGGTTTCAGGCATCTACTGGGGAGTCTTGGAATGTATACCCCATGGGTACTGGGACACTACTGTACCCATTTTGTGTATTTGCTAGCAGATATAAGTAAAGTGATAACCACAGGACACAAACAGGAAAACCAGCCACACTCACATCTATGCAAAGTCAATGAGTCATTTGTCATATTTTTGCTGCTTTGCTCTGTTTTTAATGGAATTCCCTAAAGCATCATAAAAATACCAAACTACTGATAGGAAGGGTGGAAGAGGGTAGGGCTAATTCCCATTCATTTATGCCGACAAGATTATTCATGGGAACCCAACCAATGTTGTACAGAGATTTGCCAAAGGCTATGGTGGTTAAATCTGTCATTTCTCTAACCTTGATGAACTTTAAGTTGTTTTTGAAAAGTGCAGCTTTACTCAAATTTTAAAGTTTCGAGTTTACTTACTTAGTTGCTGCTAAGGAACAAGAATAAACAGCAAAGATGATTTGAAGCTGATGATTTCGCTTCTTGTAATAGAGGCGTAAGAAGTAAGGGTGTATCTTAATGCTGACCATAGGAGGACCCTGGTCTAGTCTATCCCCTCCCACCCCATTAGCATCTCAGTGTTCATCCTGAGATAAGCTCTATGGATCCCTAGTGTATAAGCTCCCATATGTTTTCTACAATTATATAATTTAATTATAAAATCATGTAAGCTCCTTACATAGAAGGATGTGGCAACCTCAGCACTATTGACACTGTGGGCCAGATAATTCTTTGTTTGGGGCACCGTCCTGAGCCTCATAGGACATTGGCAACATCTCTGGCCTCTACTCATTAGATGTCAGTAGTTCCCTCCCTCCACTTGTGGCAACCAAAACTATGTGTAGACATCTCTGAGTCTTTCCTAGAGGCCAATATCACCCCTGGTTGGGGACCACTGATAGGAAAATTTGGTGTTACAATTTTTTTTTTCAAAAAGAAATCATGTCATATAGTCTTCTTCTTGCTTTTGCCCACAAAAAAATCATTGACAAGAGTCTTGAAGTCATGTGGTACAATACTCTTTAATTACTTTTAGTGACTGCTTAATACTCTGTGGGGCTTAAGTAGCATTGTCTTGGAAGTTTGATCCACCATTCTTTTATCCACCATGAGTTCCAGCTCTTGGCCTCCAAAACACGAGCCTTTGAGCTTTTACAAAACAGGAGCCTGTGTGCTTTTACAATTCCTGGGAATGGAATAGAATCATATTTAAAATTTTAACACATATTTTCAGATTGCTATTGGGAGAAAGCATTAACAACTGTAAATTGTGTAGGACTGGTATTATTCTGAAATCTTAATGGACAGTGGAAGTGATTATCTAGGTGATTTTTTTTCTAACATGAAAAGAAACATGAACATACCTGCAAGTTTTCCTTTTCTCAGTCTGAAAAATAGCTGCTCTGTGCAGGAAGAAGTTGGAATTTCCCGTATAATTGTCAGATCTCTCAAATTTCACGAGAGTCAAGGTTTTTGAGTGAAGACATCAGTTAAAATGAATGAACAGGGAAAGAAAACCGTGGCTGTCATGTGATTTCTTTTTCCATAATCAATATAACCCATGTTAAGTATTTCAAGGCCTCAAATGAAAGCAGGATAGGGGGACTGGATTAAAGTTGTCTTACGTGATGGAATAATAAGAGCCTGAGTCCTGAGTGTCCTCTGCGTTATGTGTATCCAAAACTCTGGATTGAACCCCACAACTGCACTCAGCACAGTCCAAATATTATGTCAATACCAAATGACTATTGAAAATAGTCCTCTGTTTGAGATTTTGGATCATTTTAATCTACTGTTTTAATCCTCAGTCAATAGCTTGGCTTAGCTTTTAAGTCTTCATGATTTCATTTGTTCTCCTCTTTTTTTCCCCCCTTTATAGGCTTCTTCGGTTGAAACTGGAAAAAGCTTAGCCTAGCTTCTGAATCCCAAGAGCACACTGCACAGCGGTAAGAACGTTAAGACTTTTTGCAAGTATTCAATGACTTAGTAAGTCTGGCCTGGGGAGACATGGTTTCTGATTCATATTGTGTTGTGAACAGAGCAGTCTTCTGAGAGTGGAGGTTGTTGGGATTGTGCTTGGGTTGGTAGCTGGCCAGGGAGAACGAACTAATGTAAAATGAAGGAGCGTGTTTCTCTACTTCTTACTAGATTTACTGGAAAAAAAAAATAGACTAGTAATGCATGTGTGGTGTAAACTGAAATTTGTGCTGAGCTTTGTAGTTGCAATACAGTTAAAGTTATGCCTTCCAATCTGTGGAAAGTAGGAGGGTTAGCGCCATATTTCTGCTGAGCTTCTGAGCTTTGCGTGAAACCTCTGGATATTGTAGAAATTGGTTATTTCGTCACTTTTGCTCTTGGATGTATTTAGTTGTTAATGTCTCTCATGTTATTTCTCTTGATAAGTAAGATTCTCTTGGTGTTCATTCAACTCTTCAATATTTTGGTTATAAACCCACATGCAATGGAATAACCCCATTTGTTATATTTGGGTTTGATATCTTGGATGGAATTTATAAATAGTTTCCATTTAAAATGACAAGTTAGTGCCTTTATGTCATTGTCAACACGATTTACACTATGATGTGACACTCTAATGCACCAATAAAAGCGCATTAAAATAAATAAATAAAATTATAAGTTATGTCACAACATGATCAATTATTTAGAGAGACGTTTAAAAATTGCATCAATAAGTGAGCATAGCAATTGTTGCTGTTTGTTAACAATTTTGTATGGATTTTTTCATAGTATGTAGATAATTTGAAATTCTGATTTTAAGTAACTTACATTTTAATATGCCATATATGTGAATGGGGCAAAAGAAACATACGTATTTCTCCTTCTCTCCTTTGCCCCGTGACAACTTGTTTCCTTTACAGGATACATCTGATGTTTCTGATTTTATTGGACCATTTCGAGCATTTACATAGTTTAAAATCTGTTGCCATGCTAAATGATGCTTTAATGAACATATGTATACATATGTCATTTCTTATATAACATATATAAGAGAACGAAAATGTTTGGACTGAAGAGAGAGGCTACAACTCAATATCTTAAGCAAAAATCTAACTTTATTGTTTGCTAAACAAAGGACAACAATGTTTTTGGACTTTGAAAACAAAACAAAAGCTTATCTTTTGTATGACATTGGGAGCTTTGAGTTCAGGTTTTGAAACACTGTGTAAGAAGCAATAGTGGTTGGGACTGGCTAAACATTCACCAGGAATTCTTGGTAATTGCAATATGTCTGCTGCTTATATGCTGACTTAAAGAAGTGGGGCATTTGTTTCTGATTGGCTGGCTTTCCAAAGTGTGGGGTTGTTGCTGACTGGCTGTCTTTCAAAAGTATGTTACTATAGGAAATTTTCACTCTTTGATTTCAATGGTTTTAAAACAGGTTATAGTGGTGACTTGTTGCCAAAGAATGGTTATCTTTTTCCTCTCTTGAATCTGAGGTATAAAAAATTTAAATTCTTAACTATCTGAGAAATTTATGAGAAACAGAATTGCTGAGTCAGAGAAGATGTGCATCTGCTATTTTTGTTGCCTTTCATAGAGATTTACCAATTTACACTTGTAGCAGCAATGAAGGAAAGCGCTTGTTTGTTCACAGTGTACTGTCATCAAGGTTTTGAACTCTATTAACCTCTTCGGTCTGTCTGTCTGTCTGTCTATCTATCTATCTATCTATCTATATCTATCATCTGTCTATCATCTGTATTACATATATCTTCTTGAAGTTTCAAGTTATCTTTTTTGTTGAAGAGTGAAGGAAAGAGACTTTATATATGATAAAAACTATTTTGTTGTGTTTTCTATAGTTTCTGCTATCATCTGCCCTTTTTCGTAATTGAAATATTTTAAATATTGATTTTAAGGACTCTACATATTAGCCCTTTACACGAGGAGTTGTAAATATTTTCTCCCAGTATGTTCCGTGTGTGTGTGTTTTTAATTGTCTTTATGGTTGTTAGTGAGAGCAAGTATATAAAATCATGCTTTGACACAGTTGGGTTGATTATTATTCTATTATCTTCTGGGTTTTTTATTATAATTAGAAAGACTTTTTCATTTGGAGATAATATTTTTCTACGCTTTCTCCTAGTACTTTTATGGCTTCAGTTTCACTCAATTTTCAGGAATTGATATTGATGTAAATATGAAGGAGGAATGCAACTTTTTCAGGAAACTTAATTGTCCCAACACTCTTGGATAACACATTATTTTCCCACTAATTTGAATTATCATCTTTGATCAAATCTAGATTTTTAAAAAATAAATGTATTTTCTTGTGATCTTTTCCTCTGGTTCACGGAATAACATATTGGCTTTCTCATTTGTCATGATATCATAGTGTTTTTCTGTTCAATTGAACTTTTTGCTTATCACTGTGGTATTTACATTAAATGATCATTCCTGTAATTTATTGGAGAACTCTCCTTCCTGTTATTCACTATTGAACATTGGGAGAATTTTGGTTACAAATCAACAAATAGTTTTCTGAAACTACTTTATCTCTATAAACCACCATTTGTGAAAGGAATATTGTTAGGTTATTGAGAGTATTGAGAGAGAGAGAGAGAGAGAGAGAGAGAGAGAGAGAGAGAGAGAGAGAGAGAGATATCAAGATCATTAACTATGCTTATCCATAGTCACTGAAGTGAAGTTTCAACACAGAAGTAAATTCCTTCTCCTGGGCCTTAGCTTGTTTCCCTGGTAAAGGATGGACACAATTGGAGCCCGACATTTTAAGCAGTTTGATCTCTCTTTGTACATAGCTTAGAGGAGACCTCCGCTGTAGGCTTTAGGTTGTTTCTCAATGCATTTTTAAAACACAATGGGCAGCACTTTTATCTGGGATTCTTTGTTACTTAGGCAAAATTGAGATTATTTAGTACTTCAGCCACCAAATCCTCTCTGGCTATAACTCACTAATCTTACACTAGGCTGGGTAGAGGCTATCGGCCCCTGGGAGTTGACATTAACTCACTCAAGATCATATGGTAAGCCACTGCTGAGAAAAAGAAATGATGGGCCAGTAAGATAAGTGTCATCATTCTCATGGAAAGTCTTATGCTGCCTGAGGTCACTGTTATGAACCAGAGGGAAGATTCCAGCAAGCACAATTGCCTATGGCTGTTCAGATGATTTCCCACCATGGAATAGGAAAGAGAGAAAGAGACAGAGGAGAATCGAGAGCGACTGGTTAGATATGGGTCTTCCACTTTGTTTCTGCCTCAGGCAAGTATTACCATCGTCTCTAAACTCTGAAAAAAAAAAAGTACCACCTTTTTTACTCCTATGAATATGTTATCTTCTCCTTCCAAAGGGTTGGTGATGGAGAAGAACAACAGAGGTTATGGAAATCTGGAAAATACTTATATACTCTTTGTAGTCATCAGGTTCAGTCTTTTTTTTTATATCAGTCTATCATTTGTATGATAGCATAGATTTATTTTGACTCATAGTTTTAGAGGTTTCAGTCATGGTCAGGTAGACCCTTTGCTCTGGGCCTGTGGCAGAAGTGTGTGGTAGAGTAAGACTTCTCATTTCCTCACTGGGAAAGGAAAGAGAGAAGAAGATGAAGGAGCTGGAGTCCCATTATCGGATTCAAGGCAAAATCTCCAAAGACCTGAAGACTTCCCAACAGACCCACCTCCTAGAGGACACATTACCACGTCCCAGGAGTGCTGCCCTGAGTAGCAAGACTTGAGCACGTTGACTTTTGGGGGATACTTGAAATCCAAACTGTAGCATCCACCAATGATATTTTGAACTTAAATTTCATGAGCTATATGATGTTAGCAAACTTCATCTTGGGGAAGTAAAATGTAATGGTGACTGAAGACCGGAAATGCCATTTTTGAGGCAAAAGGGCATAGGGGAGATCTTAATAGACTTGTCTGAACACCCATCATTTGCTCCTTCACAGAGAAGACTCCAGGCTGACCTGAGCTCCTCCAGCTTTCCACTTCTGAAGCTGGGATGAAGTCAGATTTTACCCAGCAGTTGCCCTCTGAAACTAGGTTAAATTCTAGGTGGAGCTTGTCCTTTTAGGGACTTTCCATAATAAACACTAATTGTCTCCTCAAAAGTATAAAATATAGACATCCTTCAGAAACTTGGTGGAACCAGTCCTCCATGGCAACATTTGTCTGTCTTTCTTTCTTTTTCTTTCTTTCTTTCTTTCTTTCTTTCTTTCTTTCTTTCTTTCTTTCTTTCTTTCTTTCTTTCTCTCTCTCTCTCTCTTTCTCTTTCTTTTGTTCTTTCTTGGATTAAACCAGAGGCATTCTACCTCGGAGCTACACCCCCAGCCCTATTTTACTTTGAAACATGGCCTCACTAAGTTGCAGAGGGGCTCATGAGTTTGCTGCTGCTGACCTTGAACCTTTCACCCTGTCTCAGTCTGGAATTACAAGTGTCCACCACTGCACCCAGCGAATGGCAATCTTTTCTCAAAGTATGGTGCCTTCCAAGAATGCTCTGATTTTCATTCTCAGGATCTGATTTGGTAGTTCTGGAGGGGGGGGGAGATTTGGTAGCCTCTTTATTTAAACAAATACCCCATGGTGATGGCAAAGGTCAAGGTTCTATCATATACTGCTTTTATTGGATTGAGTCTGATCCCACATGGATGATATGATAACATGACCCAATTGGTGATGGTAGATGATTCATTTTCTGAGATTGATTTGAATTTTACCAAGTTTGCACATCTTGGATTTAGAAGTAGATTCACTTCTCCGTGTATATAAATACATGCACACACAGAACCCAAGAATACTGCTCTGGAGGGGGAATTGCTGAGATTAGATGCGAGTCCATTTAAAAATTTTACTTGTTGTAGGAAAATGGGAGGGGGCCCTGAATGGTCCACCTTAAGACAGAAAAGGGCAAAAGTACAGAACGGAGGCCAAACAATGATTTCATTATACAAATGAAATGGGAAAATGCAGTGAAATCCCATCCATCCCTGAGGACCGAGTCCATTTAGAGGTTAGAAGAACAGCCTGGTGTGATCTCACACTTACCGGCTGGAGAACCGGCACTCCGGAGCAATTGTAGAAGGCTTATGACTAAGGATGAAAGATCAGCACATAAAGTTTGGAGCTTTAACCACCCTTCCACGGGAAATAAAATAGGTAATTGATGCAGATGGCCTGGTGCAAAGCCAGCGAACAAAGGGTATCTAAGGAGGTGAGAGCCGTCGACAGCAAAACCAAATAAGAGATCATTCATGGGTTTGGGTTCTGTTTTAGAGGCCGGCTGCTAAGTCCATTAGGTGATGTCACAGCATATTTTTGATAAAGAAGAGACAGCAAGGAGCTGGCCAAGGCGAGTTCTAAAAGCGTTAAACATGATTCCATCTGTGTTCATACTCTGTTGCAGCGTACAGACTTTCCAGATTCACAGTTTGCCGAGGAGACTGAGTCTCATTGAAAAAAATGACACCCAGCTAATGACGGTCAGCACTTCTTAAATGGCCCTCGCTCAGTATCTCCTTCATGCATTTCAGCTCAAGTCGTTGACCGAAGACCTACTGTGTGCCACCAAAAAAGTGTCAGGGTAGCAAGACAAGTGGATTGCCTCTGACAGGCGGGAGTGTGCAATCTGATGGAGTCAGATGGGTTGGGAGAGCGCTGTTGACTCTTTTTTTTTTGACTTCTTTGTTCTGCAGTGTTCCCCACGACTGTGATGAGCACGGTGGACAAAGAACATACTTCAAAATTCATGGGAAATTTTAATTAAAATTTAATCACATCCATAAATTAGGCGGAATTTCCTGTGAAAGCCAACTTTCTTTTTTTTTAAATTTCACTTTATTTATTTATTTATTTATTTATTTATTTTTTAATAGCTGGGAACTCCCTGTTGTGTTGATTCACTTTACAGGATGGCCACACGGAACCGATGTAATAGCCAACAAACCTTTGTTGGACGCACCATCGGTTGCTAATTACCCACGGAAACAGACTTTTCCAACAAGAACAGCCCTTTTAATTGCCTCTTAGTGAGATGCTCCGTCTTTTCCTTCCCCCACCTAGATCTCACTGGCACTTACCCCAGGGCTGCCTGAGTTGTAATAGATTCGTAAGAGACACGTTTATGTATTAATAATAATAAAGATAAATTATGTTCGCGAGTGCTTTTCCGATACTTCATCTTCATAACAACTCCAGAGGAGGTGCAGGGCATGTGTTATTATTCCTACTTTACTAAGGATGAAACTAAGACGCGGGAAAGCCAGGAGGTTTCTCAAAGGTTGGTGGGTGAATTAGGACGCAGGCTCATGTTGAGTTTATTTGATGACATCCGATTCTGTATGTAATAGACCACAGGGTGTTACTACGGGAAGCTCACAGTGCTAAGGAGACAGCGTGGCCACTTGTGGCTTCTTTCTGTCTCCCCGGCTACGTGTGTGTTTCTGGCCTCATGGAGATACAGCCGACTTACCTTTAAAATGGTAGAAATAGCAGCTATTGCAACCTACAAAGTTTTGCTGAACATCTATTGAGATAATGCACAAGAACTTGCTTTAAAAATTGTTCAGAGCTTGCTCTTTGTGGAAAGTTCTCATATGGGTGCTGGTGGGTCTGTAAGACCTGCAACTTTATGCAAAATTTGGTACTTGCTTTCAGATTATGCATTATTTTTTTTTTTCTGGGGAGAGTGCTGAAATTTTTATAAGATTTTCAAAGATTTCTTTCTGTCTTTTTCTTTTTTGTTCTTCAGTGGTGTGGATTGAACCCAGGGGCATTCTATCTTTGAGCCACAACCCCATCCTTATTTATTTATTTATTTATTTATTTATTTATTTATTTATTTATTTTTGAAAGAGGGTCTCATTAAGTTGCTGAGGCTGGCTTCAAATCTGTCAATCCTCCTATCACAGTCTCCCAAATACTGAGATTACATGTATGCGCCAGCATGCCCAGCCAGATTGTCAAAGATTTCTGTGGTTTAAACAAAGAATTATGCAAAACACTATGCAAAGTTTTGGTGTTATTCCTACAGGATACATTTTCTGGTATTATACTATATTTTTCTAGAAAATGTGGTAAATATAGAAAAACACAAAGAAGAAAATAATAGACATCTAAAACATGCCATTTAGAGGTACCTTTTTTTTCAAACAAAATGTGGATATCTTTAGTCATCTGTCAATATTAAAGATAGTTGGCTCAAAGTAAGCAACCATGGTTTTTCTCATCTTAAGAAATATTTCTATCTACTCCTAACTTATTAAAAGACTGAGAAAATTAGCCTTAGACTCTGAGCTTTTTCAAATACACTTTGACCTTTAATGAGTTGATGTCTCTGAACTTCTTCTCTTTTGACTTGATGCAGGGAATTATTTGGGGATTTCCGTAGTAAATCCCTTTTGCATTCTTAGAATAAATGTTTCATGATCATAGTATATTTTTAGAATAACTTCCAAGTTAAGTGGTCAATATTTTACATAGAATTTTTAATCTATAATTATGAGGGAGATTGGTCTGCAATTTATTTTTCTGAGTTTTTTCTCTTCTTCAAATATTAATATAGAGCTTGGCATGAAAAATTGAAAATTCTTCCATCTTTCTTGATAGGATATTTAAGACACTGTAAAATTTTTCTTCCTTAGTTGTTTCTTCCTTTAGCTTTTCTGATATCTGTTATTTTTTAAACAATCTATCTTAACTTTTTAATTTATCAGAAGAAGATTTATACAGTTATCAGCTATATATTTTGTTATATTAATTTTTATTTAATTTATTTGATGCTTTCTTCTCTATTTAATTACATCTGTTAATTGTTTGATTTTAATTTTCTTTCTTCAAAGAACTAATTCTCAGATTTGTTTGCCTTTCTCTTCTTTCTCTTTACCCATTTTCTTTCTTTCTTTTTTTTTTTTTTTTTTTGC
>PVLC010039765.1:0-14108 GCA_004027655.1 Graphiurus murinus
GCCAGCCTCAGCTACCTAGTGAGGCACACCGCAACTTAATGAGACTCGGTTTCAAAATAAAGAATAAAAAATAGGGCTGGGGGTATAGCTCGGAGGTAGAATGTCCCTGGGTTCAATCCCCAGTACCGCAAAAAAAAAAAAAAAAAAAAAAAAAAAAAAAAAAAAAAAAAAAAAAAAAAAAAAAAAAAAAAAAAAAAAAAAAAAAAAAAAAAAAAAAAAAAAAAAAAAAAAGAAATTAATAAAATGGAGACTGGGAAAACAGTGAAAAAGATAAATGAGGCTGAGAGTTGGTTTATGAATAAATAAAAGTGATGAACTAAGAAACAGAGAAGACTCACATAAATAAAATTAGTAATCGAAAAAAGAAACTTTAAAATTGATACTATATAAACCTAAAGGAACATAAGAGATTACTGTGAACAATTATGTCAGCAAACCTAATAACCTAGAAGAAGAGATAAATTCCTATATACATATGATCTAGAAAACTGGAAAAAATGAATATGTTCTTATACACATATAACTTACCAAGAGACTAAATCATGAAAAATATAAAATATTAATAGACCAATGACCAGTAAGGAGATTAAATCAGTGAACAAAATTCACAAATAAGAAAAGTCCAAGAAATGGCTTTACTAGTAAATTCTAACAATATTTTAAAAATAATGAATGTTATTCCATCTCAAATTCTTCCAAAAAATTAAAGAGCAGAAAACACTCCCAAACTCATCCGACAAGGTCAGTATCACTATGATACCAAAGTCAAATAAAGAACTACAAGAAAAAGAGACTGCAAGCAAATATCCCTGACTAGCAAAAATACAAAAATCCTCAACAAAATGCTAATAACCTGAGTTCAAAGGCACATTATAAGTATCACATACCATTATCATATGAGGTTTATCCTCAGGAAGCAAGGATGGTTCATCAGATGTGGATCAATAAATGTGATATATCGCATTAACAGAATGAGGATAAAAATCATATGATCATCTCAATAGATACAAAAAAAGCACTTGAAAAATTCAACATCCTTTCATGATAAAGACTTAAATACTGGGTATCAAAGGACCCAATTATTTTAAAGCCCATATATGACAAGCCCATAGTTAACATTGTACCAATAGTAAAAAGCAGGGCCCTATTCCTCTGAGATCAGAAGCAACACAAACAAGATTACATGATGTGGAAAGGACTTAATATACTACTGGAAATTCTAGCCCAAGTGCTTAAGTAAGGAAAAGAAATAAAGGCCATGCAAATCAAAAAGAAAAAACCTCTTTTTATAAATGACACAATCTTACATACAGAAACTCTAAAGACCCCTTTCAGAGGAAAAAAAACAAAACAAAACATGAGAATAAATAAATTCAATCAAGTTTCAGGTCACAAAGCCAATATACAAAAATCATTTTTCCTATATACTAACAACAGAATCTCTGAAAAAGAAATTAAGGAAACAATCCCATTTATAATAGTACCAGAAAGGATAAAATGCTTAGGAATTAATTTAACAAAGGAGATGAAAAATGTACAACTGAAAACGAGAGAACACTGATGAAAGAAACTGAAGAAGACACTAATAATTAGAAATGTATCTCATGTTCATGGACTGGAAGAATAACTACCCAGAGCAATCTATAGATTCAAAATGACCCATATCAACTTCCAATGAGAATTTTTTACACTAGAAAAAAACAAACATAAAATTCACATGGCCGGGCGTGGTGGCGCACGCTTGTAATCCCAGCATTTGGGAGGCTGAAACCGGAGGATCCGGGTTCGAGGCCAGCCTCAGCTACTTAGTGAGGCTCTCCACAACTTAGTGAGACCCTGTTTCAAAATAAAGAATAAAAAATAGGGCTGGGGGTATAGCTCGGAGGTAGAATGCCCCTGAGTTCAATCCCCAGTACTGCAAAAAAAAAAAAATTCATATGGATCCACAAAAGATCCTGAATAGCTAAAGTACTCTTGCACAAGAAGAACAAAGATAGAGGCATCACACTTTATGATTTTAAGTTAGAGCACAAAACTATAGTAATCAAAACAGTATTGTATTGGCAAAAAGAAAAACACACAGATCAACAAAGCAGAACAGAAAGCCCAGAAATAAACTGACATAAACAGTAAACTAGTTTATGACAAAGTTGTCAAGATTACATGATGTGGAAAGAATAGTTTCTTTATAAATGGTGTTGGAAAAACTGGATGTCATCCAAAAGAATAAAACTGGACCCTGATCTTTCACCACACACAAAAATAAACTTCAAGTGATTTAAAGGCTTGAATTTTAAGACCTAAAAAAATCATTAAATTTCCACAAAAAAACATCAGGGAAAAACTACTTGACAATGACTTGAAGTCTCTGGTTTGAGAGCCTACAGAGTAGGAGAAGATTTTTGCCAATTACTCTACAGATAGGGGTCTAATATCTAGGATATACAAAGAACTCAAGAAAATCACAACCAAGAAAACAAATAACCCAATCAAAAAATGGGCAAAGGATCGAAACAGACACTTCACAAAAGAACAAATACAAATGGCTAATAAATGTATGAGGAAATGTTCCACATCATTAGCAATCAGAGAGATGCAAATCAAAACTACCTTGAGATTTCACCTAACTCCAATCAGAATGACAATCATAAAAAAATATGAACAACTGTTGGCTAGGATGTGGAGAAGTGGGAACACTAATACATTGTTGGTGGGATTGCAAACTAGTGCAACCACTTTGGAAAACAGTATGGAGGATCCTCAGACGAATGGGAATGAACCTACCATACGATCCAGCAATACCACTTCTGGGTATCTACCCAAAAGAATGGAAACTAAACTACCAGACCGACGCATGTGTATCTATGTTTATAGCTGTACAATTCACAATAGCCAAACTATGGAACCAGCCAAGATGTCCATCGACAGATGAATAGATTACAAAACTATGGGATATGTACACAATGGAATTTACTCACCCATAAAGAAGAACAAAATCATGTTCTTTGCAGGGAAATGGATGCAACTGGAAAACATTATGTTAAGTGAGATCAGCCAGTCACAGAGTAAAGAAGCATATGTTCTCCCTAATATGTGGATGCTAGGGAGAAGATGGGGCATAAGAGGGTCTTCAGATGGAAAAGGAGAGACGGAGAGACCCTCGATAAACAAAGAAGTTGATTTAACTGAAGGGGATAGACAGGAGGCAGGGGGTGGGGGGGACACCCGAATGTACATCAAGGTTACTCACTAAACCGAACTGAGATGGAGGGAGGGCGAGGGAGTGGGGTGGGAATCTAGGAAAGGGGTCAAATGAGAAATGTGGGCACATATGTTGGTATCAATTTGTAGCCAACAAAGATGTATGCTTACAACGCACAAATAAAAAGAAATTAAAAAAAATAAAGTCTCTGGTTTAATTTTAAGTCACATGCCCAGAAAGAGACAAGGGTACATTCCAAATAATATATAAGAAATTATTACAGCAATGAAGACAATCAATGAAATTCAATTCCTAGCATAGTAATGAGACTGTGTCCCCCCCATGGTGTTTTTATGATCTTCTATTTCCGGTGTTCTAAAATTGCACAGTAAGGTGCCTTACCATAGTTCCTTATGCTGGCCACTCAATGGACACTTTCAGTCTGGAAACTCATGACCCTGAGTCTGAAAATTTTTTTCAATCATTTATTTAATACTATCCATTTTCCCTCTTCTCTACTACTAAAATTCCTACTAATCACTAAATTGATTCTTATTTTCCTTTTGCTCCTATCTGCCACCTCCTTGTCTTTGTTCTAATTTTTGGAAGATTATTACTCAACCTTATCTTCCAGCCCTTTTACTTTTACATATTTTTTTATTCTGAAAATCATATTATTTAATTGCCAAATATTCTTTTTTTTTTTTGCCTCCTCTTCATATTTCACACACACAAAATCCTCCCTTTATCTGTTTTAAGGTATTAATTTAACTGTAGGGTCTTTTTTCTCTTGTTTTTTGTTTTGTTTTTTTCTGCATTGTCTCTCTCCTTTGAGCTCCATTTTTGTTAGTTTTGGATTCTTATCTTTCATGTTGGAAGTTTTCCTCAAATGTGATGATCCTTTGTTTTCTGATCATATTTAAGAATGAGGCACTAAAAATGACAAATGATAGTTTTACTAGGTCTAAGGTGGAAGCAGAAAGCTTATCAAAAGATCTCTACAAGCCGGGCGTAGTGGCTCACGCTTGTAATCCCAGCATTTGGGAGGCTGAGACCTGAGAATGTGGGTTCTCGGCCAGCCTCAGCTACCTAGTGAGGCACTCTGCAACTCAGTGAGACCCTGTTTCAAAATAAAGAATAAAAAATAGGGTTGTGTAGCTTTCCACGCGACCGATGTCGCGTCCCATGCCACAAGGGGTAGGGCAAAGCGGGCCAACTTTGCCCATCGGGGCCGAGCGAGAGGGAGAGTGTCTCAGCCGGGCCCACCACCCTGGGGAGTTGGGGAAGCCCCCCAAAAAACCAGCACCGGCCGGGAGTCCAGTCAGCGGTCAGGCAGCGCCGCAGGAACTCAACTTTATTGGAACACACAATAGAATATATAGGCAGGTCAGGTAGGGAGGTGAAGTTGGGGAGGGGGAGCCAATGGGAGCAGATCTAGTCACCTATAGCTGCGGGGGAGGGAGGTAGGCCTTTCCTTGACCCACCCATAGGCTCCCTGGGTCTGAGGGGTCAGATTTCACCAAGAAAGGTCAGAGCCTGTAAGTGCCAAATGCCACATAACATGAGCAATCTCTACAGGTTGGGGGTATAGCTCAGAGGTAGAATGCCCTTGAGTTCAATCCCCAGTACCGCCAAAAAAAAAAAAAAAGATAACTAGGTGGGAAACCTGTCATTTTGTGAGGGACTTCTAAAAATCAGCATCTTTGTTCTTTCTCTAGAGCTGCTCCGTTTCTCCAGAGAAGAATCAGTCTTCTGCCTAGATACTATAATTCTCAGTTTCCAGCAATTATGGAACTAAAAATTTAAGTGAGTGTTTCATTGTTCAAAAGACTAGCTTTATCTAGCCCCTGCACCATGTTAGGTCTGATGTCTGAAAGTCCAGAGGATACTTTTTTCAGTTTCTCAAGAAAATAAACCATAGAAGGAGGATCAAGGAGTCTACATGATCTTTATATATACTTTAATCTAACTTTCCTATTTTTTAGCCTTATCCCTCACTCTAATCATTGCAGGTCACAAATCATCACCTATTCCTAAGACTCTAAATTCTGTGTTTATCACCTTTCTCCATTCTGCTACATCAGTTTACCACTTATCAATTCGCTTAAGATTATTCTAAAATTTATTAACACTTCATGCCCTCTGTGACCTTTTCTTCTGCTTTCTTTATCCATAGGTACTTACATTTTTTCAAATCTCATTAGTAATTTTAATGAGATTCTGGGAGGCAATGTAGATAAATAGTTAAGGTAAATCCTACTGTCACAGTTTCAAATTTTCTTTTTATGAGTGAATGATATACTATTCTCACTTTATTAAAGTAAGATCAAATGTTCAAACTAATCATTTTAACAAGCCACTTGGAAATTTTTCTAGGAATCTGAACTTTTATTTTAATAGAAAGGTTAAAGATCTATATAAAATACGAGTTTCTACAAACACTTATATAAAACCCAGATTTGGTTTTAGGATTATTAAATTAAAGCAAGCAAATGTTTTAATAAGAAAAAATATAAGATATTTTAAGCATTTTGTGTTGTGTGTGTGGTACTGGGCATTGAACCCAGGGGTATCTACCTCTGAGCTATACCTGCAGCACTCTTTTATTTTTTGCTTTGAAACAGGGTCTCTCTAGGTTGCTGAAAGGTCTCAGTATGCTACTGAGGCTGTCCTAGACCTGTGATCCTCCTGTCTCAGCCTCCCATGTAAAGGTGTATGCCACCATGCCTAGCTAGATAAGCATTTTAACATACAAATATACTCTTTTATCTTATGTTCATGATATTAGTTTCTACTGCCTTGTATCTTTTTTTCTTTTTCTTTTTTGTAGTACTGGGGATTGAACCCTGAGGCATTCTACCACTCAGTTATTACCCCTAGCCCTGTTTTCTTTTTTTTTTCCCTAGTACTGCGGATTGAACCCAGGGCATTCTTCTTCCAAGTTTCACTCCCAGTCCTATTTTTTATTCTTTATTTTGAAACAGGGTATCACTAAGTTGCAGAGGGCCTCACTAAGTAACTCACGCTGGCCTCAAACCCAGATCCTCCTGTCTCAGCCTCCAAGTACTGGGATTACAAGCATGTGCCACCATGCCCAGCTTCCTGTTTATTTCAAAACAGGGTCTCACTAAGTTGCTGAGGGTCCTGCTAAGTTGCTGAGGCTGGTCTTGAACCTGTGATCCTCCTGTCTCAGCCTCCCAAATACTGAAATTACAGGCATGTGTCACCATACCTGGTTGCCTTGTACCTTAATTCATTTGTTCAATAATTTATTCAGCACTTTTGCTCAAAGGACTGTATGAAGAACTATGAAAAACATGTAGAATGTAGTCCAGTGTTCGATGGGAAAGGCAACAGATCAATACTTATAAATAATTAAAACAAAATATAAATGCTGTTAAGGCAGTACTCAAGAGAGTATAGGCCACATGAGTAGGGCCTTTCTGTAATAGTTTGTTTAATGATATATAATGAATCAAAAAAACAATATCTATATATGCTTCATTATGCTTTTATTTCTGCAATAATTTCTGAAAATGAGGAAGAATTGGGTAAAATTATCATCATGATAAAACAAATGAATTTGTATATCAAGATATTACCAAAGCTAGAAACATACCTAACAATCTAGTTAACATTCTTTGATGTAATTCCAAATCAATAATCAGCGTGTGATGATTCACTCAATCCATTGAAACCAAAACAAAAAAGAGAACTTTATCTACAGTTAGAAATGTTGAATAACTTTAAGGTAACTACTCAATGTCTGTCTCATAATCTGTGGGCCCTCCTGTCCACTAAACCACCTCCCTTTAACCATCCTCAGAAGCAGTAACAAGTAAAACAAATGCAACAACTCTGAGAAACATCCAGGTAGGGAAAGAATTAGCTTTGCCATCTAAACAAGACCTAAAACTCATTAGCATATAATTCATCTATAAATTCCTCCTCTATCAATAAAACAAAGAGAGTGGGAATGCATGCTTTGAATAGTTCAGTAACTTTCATTATGTGAAACATTTTAAGCACTTTTATGATGTATTTTTTCCCCTCTAGTAAATATTTAATATTGGCCTCAAGAATTTTTGGTGATTTCTTGAAGACCATTATTCCAGTTCTCTTCATACCTTACTCTCTTCCACCTTCAGAGCTTAGAGTATCTCTGGTAAAAGTGATACATAACAAAGTGTAGAAACTTATTCAAAATGTAGAACAGTAAATTGCTTGTTACTGGTTGGCCATGAATAACAAAAAGTGAGTATCAAGGCTTTCTCCAGGATGAAAGCACAAGGCTGACTTACATTCTGGCACATGCTCCTTACTGTTTGCTTATCAACACTTTTTTCAGACAAACCTGACTTAAGTCACTGCTCTAAGACAGTACTACAAAAAATTAATTAATTAATTAATTACAGTAGCTATAGACTTATGACATTAATACTAGGAAGTGCTATGTATGACAGTAAGGAAATTGGATTTGTAGAGCTAATAAACAAAGGATATATTCAAAATGTGGTTTTGGCAGCAGTAGTTTATAATAAGCTAAAAAAGACAAGTAAATTCAAATCCCTAAAAGTCATAAGGAGTACTTTTTACAGACATATCAAAAGGAAAACACAAAAACTGTGGCCTACTTGTATATGCTATTCTATTAGGGAAGTGTGTGTGTGTGTGTGTGTGTGTGTGTGTGTGTGTGTGTGTGTGTTACTAGGATTGAACTCTGGAGTGTTCTACCTCCAAGCTATACTTCCAGCCCTATTTATTTATTTATTTATTTATTTATTTATTTATTTATTTAGAAACAGGGTCTTGTTATGTTACTTGAATCTCACTAAGTCACTGAGGTTGGTCTCAAAACTGTGGTCCTCCTGTCTCAGCCTCTCTCAAGTACTAGAATTACAGTCATACACCAAAATAAAATTTTATTTTCAATAACAAACTTCTAATTACTTAATACAGAATTAGTGGAAATTTTTAAAATATCCTATATACAGATCAAGGAAAGAAACAATTATATTAAATGAACATCCTTATAGTACTTATCAAACTCAATTACAAATTGTCTCTTTCTACATGTCTTTCCTACTAAACAGTACTCCTTAATAGTCAAGTGTAGAACTACCTTTTCTCTAAATTTTAGCACAATGTTGGAAAATCAGAGGACATACAGTTAATACTTTTTGAATAAATAAATGTTTGTTTTACTTATATTTTAATTATGACCATTCATATTATTCATATTCATATTGTAAGACTATTCATTTCCAAATATCACAGACTTGTTTCTCTGCAACATTTGGACATTCAGGCATCCAAGCCTAAAAGTAACATCCTCCAGATGTCCATTAAAAAAGTCCTAGAGTTTTCATTGGCTGCCTTTAACCTGAATTTCACAAATTATTTTATGTGATATCTTATATCTTGCTTTGTCTTAAAGTGAAGATGTAAAACAGAACTTATTTTGAAAAAGAAATCAATAATATGTTCAGAGCCAAGATAGAGGATTTGGAAGTTAAAGACACAAAGGAATTACTGGATTTGAGTGACACTGCAAAAGAGAAAGTGACTGAACTTGGGAATTGATTTTCTGTTCAAAAGAGACCAAAAAGTATCAAAGATTACCCTCAAGTTGTGAAATTTAGAAAAAAGGAAGAAAATGGCATGTCTGTGGTAGTGAGAAAGTAAGGTAGTAAAATAACTCCAAAGGAGAGCCAGTAAGTCCTACACATAATATACTGAGTTTGAAGGGCATATAGGACATAAGTTAGAAATGCCACAGGCAATGGGAAAAAAAGATACATAAAAGGAAAAGTACACAGAAATAATATAAAATTACTTGGTCTTCATTCACATGAAATAAGAGAAATGCAAGGAAAAAGTACTTCATAATATCATTTTTTAGCTTTCAAATAACAAAAATTTTAAAATAATGTGATGTCCAAGATGTAGAGAAAATAAACACCTTCTTATATTGCTGGTAAAAGTATAAATTGGTACAACTTAAGTTGATGATTTGGCAGTACCAATTTGGTTGTACAATTGCAACCAAATATATTCACATATATGTGAATATACACACACATATGTATATCATTTGATCCAGTGTATAAGTTATCTATTGCTGGACTTAAAAAAAAAAAGTTTAGTAGCTTAAAACAACAAATGAGCTGGGCATGATGGAGCATGCCTACAATTCTAATACTTTTTTAGGCTAAGACAAGAGGATCAGAGGTTTGCAGCCAGGCTCAGTGACTTACAAAGCCCTCCACAATTTAGTAAGACCCTGTTTCAAAATAAAACAGGACTGGGAGTGTAGTTCAGAGGCAGAATGTCCCTGGGTTCAATCCCTTCTCCACCAAAACAATCCCCCCCCTCCCAAGAGTTGGACTTTGGTCGTGACAGTATGAAAAGCTCCACCAACTGACTGTGCCCTTCCAGCTCAACCCTGCAGAGAGCTTCCACAGCAGATAGCTACAGCCAAAAACACAGGGCTCCTTTCCTGTACCTGCTAGTTCGAGGGCCATCTTCCCAGGAAGAAAATAATACCAGTATTCCTCATCCTGCTCCAGCTAACTGAGATTAAGGACAAATCCAACTCCCATGCAGTTGAGAAGTGGGGACTCCATTTTTCTGCTCATCCCCAACTTACAGAATAAAGTCTCTACTGTGAGTGTAGCACATTTTAATCCTAATGCCTTTGCCCCAGCTTATGACACACTGGATCTACACCAGTATGCACTAGTGAAGGCAAGCAGAGAACCTCAGATTGCTGCTTCCCTTTCATAAATTAATCAGCTTCTAGAGTAAGGGTGTCACTCCCATGATACTATTCTCATCTCCAGCTCCAGAGGCCTGGCTTACAGATTTTTGCCTAGGGAGAGAAGCAAGATGAGAAACATCCTAACCTCCTCTCAAAAAATTGGCTTAGTTTTCAAGTTAGTATAGAGAAGTTCAAGCTTATACTCACTCTCAAGAACAATAGAGGTTGTAGTTAAAGGCAACTGGGAGGAAGTTTAAGATATAAAATAAACTGCAGGCCTGCTAGTTGCAGGAGACAGAAAGAGCCCTTCAGGGATTAGACCAACTATTAAACATTGATTCAGAAATTTCAAAAGATCCACTAATCGAATGGACTGGTTTGTAGAGCAACTTATGCCCTAGAACATGGTTGAGTAGATAGACACTGGCAATTAGTGGAGTTTAACAGTTGAGTTTTCTCAAGGAAAGAAAAAAAGAAAGAGAGTTCTTCCTAACCTCTGTCATGCCAGGATGATTATGGGCATACCCAAATCCACACCTGTTTTTGGAGCAAAATCAGACTCAACACAATGAGAGGGAAGAAGACTTCACTAGTCAGGCATGGTGGTACACACTTATAATCCCAGTACTTGGGAGGCTGAGAAAGGAGGATCAAAGGTTCACAGCCAGCCTCAGCAACTAAGCAAGGACTTTAGCAACTTAGACAAACTCTGTTTCAAAATAAAATAGGGCTGGGGATGTAGCTTGGAGGTAGAACTTCTATGTAGGAGGGACACTAATCAAATTTTCTATGTTGTTTAATATGTATACGTCACAAGAAAAAATTATAAGGTATTCAAAGAATCAGAAAAATATAACATACAGGAAGAAAAAAAGCAACAGCAACTGCCACGAAGGGTGACTACATAAAACTTATCAGAAGAAGACTTCAAAATAGCCATTATAAATAAGTTCACACAACTAAAGGAACTATGGTTAAGGAAATAAAGAAAGAAGCAAGGTGCAGTATGTGTGGGGAGAAGGTGGGGGGTTACTGGGGATTAAAACCAGAGGCATTCTACCTCCAAGATATACCTCCATCCCTTTTTTTATTTTTTGCTTTAAAATAGAGTTTGTCTAGGTTACTAAGAATCTTGCTAAGTTGCTGAGGCTGGTCCCCATCCTGCAAGCTTGTAAGTACTTGGATTACAGTGTGTGTCACCATGCCTGGCTAAACCCTTATGTTTTAAAGATAATAGATAAAAAAATAAAAAATAAAATAAAGATAATAGATTCTTTTTTTTTTTGTACTGAGGATGGAACATTGAAGCATTCTATTCCTGAACTACACCCCCGGCCCTTTTTTTAATTTTTTTTTTAAATTGAAACAGGATCTTGCTAAGTTGCTGAGGCTGTCCTCAAATCTGCAATCTTCCTGTCTCAGTCTACCAAGTACTGGATTACAGGCGTGTGCCACCACACCCAGAAAGACAGTTCTTATCAAAGTCAATACCTGCAGCACTTTTACAGGCATGCACAAAGTGGCAAAAAATTTGAGCTGCCCAGTCAACATGTTCCCAACTGATGTCCAATAAGAAGACCCTCTGCTTTCTTGTTTGAGCAATCATACTGTAAAGGTGTCCTTTTCAATAGTCTGCTAAGGACCATTTTACACATCTTCTTACTTTTTGTTGATGATTTCACTATTTAAAAGGATTATCAAGGGTAGTGCTAAATGGCTATCATTTCTAAATGAAAGGCAGTTATGTGACTTAGGGAGAAAAGAGTTTGTAAGATAAGCTTGGTAAGGCCTGAATTATAGTGCTACTAGCCATGAACTCAATGTTAATGTATAAACAATAAACAGTAAATAAGGTATCTTTAAACAGAAATACCCATAAAACAAGGTTATGTATTAAACCACTGACAAAATTTTTGTGACCAAATGATCACAGGCACCTAACTCTTTATTTCCTGTTGGAGTAATTTTTCAGTTTTTGATAATTCAGTGTTTTCAGTGGCACTATGGAGCATAACTATTATTAAAAAATAGACATGACTGTAAATACTAAAGTCAGAGAAGAAGCTTTCTGATAAACAAATACACAAAATGCAAAGCAAGCCCAAATGAGTAACATACCTATATAAAGCAATACGGGCCTTCATGCAAAAATATGATCAGTAAAAGATCATCATACATTTAAAGAAAATCATCAGCATCAAAGGGAAAGACTAGAAAAAACAAATAGAAGTTACCCACCATAAAATGAAGATAAAGCAAAAAAAATAGAACTTAAACATTATAATCAGGAAGATTAAAAAGCTATTCTATTTCCCCAGGTATGTTTCCAACCTAAGTGGAATAAATCAGCTACATCCTAACATTGTATTAAGCCAGGTGAGGCATCAAATTTGTGTAATCAGTACGCTACTAGATAGTCTTTTATAGTAAGTAATCCCATACACATTGAATTACAGGAGTTAGTATATGCTGGTATTTGGTAAGAAAAAAAACTTCATTGGCAATTTTATGTTCCCCTGCCACTTGCCTCAGCTATTTAGCTGTTCTCAGCTATTTAGGATTGTTCTAAAAAAAAAAAAAAAAAAAAGCTATTCTATTAAAAAATGCTGTTTAAAAATAACAACAGCAAAAGGAAGAGAAGACTAGTAGTAACTATATTTCCTACAATGTTCACTTTCTAAGAAAAAAAATATGCAAAGAATTGGGAAAACAGTACCATTCAATATGAGCTGAGTTTTGGAGGCAGGGAGGAATGCCAACATTCAGACAACAGTAAAAACATTTTAAAATTCATTTATTGATGGGAAAAAAAGTATGAAGACCAATCAGGAGATGGAATAAAAAGATAAAAGGATGAAAAACATGAAAGAAAAAAGAAGATTCAACCTTTAACAGACTATCAAAAGAAAAACCACAATGAAGAAAAAAATAAAAGAACACTTTCTCAATCAAAAGAAAACCGTAAGTTTTGAGATTAGAAAGGCCTATACCAAACCTGAAAAGGATGAGTTTTTTTAAAGACTCAAATACACAGATGATATTGAAATGTCACAATATTACATATAAAGAAAATTCTAAAAGCTTCAAGTGAATATATGTAAAGAAATAAGAATCACACTGGCATTGGACTCCATGGTTGCACCACTCTATGCTAAAAGAAGAAAAAAGATCTATGCTTTCAAAAATCCAAGGGGGAAACTGCATGGATATAAAATTTTATGTTCAGTTGAAGCAAACATAAAGGCAAAAGAAAGACACTTAGAGGCATGTAAGAAGTCAGAAAATATACCACCAGCTCAACCTGAAAAGGAAAAAAATCTTGAAAAAATAATCCAACAAAAAAGAAAAAAAGTGAGCTCCTGGAAGCTGTGTAGTTCAGGAGTAAAATGAAAAGAAAGCAAACACTTTTGAGTAGATTTAGAAAACAACTGGTCCAAATCCATACCATAAGACAAATAGCCCGCAGAAAAATATCTTTAGCTCAATATATAAATGTCTGACAAAATATAAACAGTCTGTATAAGAAGAAATACAAAGAAAGAAAATCAGAAATTCCAGAGGGGAAAATGTTGTCAAAGAGCAAAGCTTAAATATTATAAGGACTGCAGGTTCAAGGTCAGCCTCAGCAACTTGTGAAACACTCAGCAACCTAGCGAGACCCAGTTTCAAAATAAAAATAAAATAGGGCTGGGGTGTAACTCAGACAGAATTCCCCTAAGTTCAATCCCCAGTACCAATATAATAATAATAATAATAATATTATAATAATAATATTATTATATTATGTGTATATTGTGTTTACAAAATAATATAAATATTTATATATTATAAAATGTTATATTATAAATTATATTAAATAACCATTACATTAAATAATATAATTTTAAATTTATTATTAATTACGTATTAATCGGAATATATAATATAATATATAGTATATATAATAATATATTAATTATTTTAATGCTATAATTATAAAATTATTACAGTGAAATAATATAGTTTTTATATAGTGAATAATATAGTTTTATATATTTATAGAATAATATGAGCATAATATTTTATAATATATTTATTATCATTTATAGGTATAATTTAGGTAATTAATAGTAATTAATTAATTTTAGTCAGATAATAGATTATCTT
>PVLC010039766.1:0-14139 GCA_004027655.1 Graphiurus murinus
GCTGGTCCAGACTTACCCAAGAGGAAACAACCAGTAAGTGAAAGGTCTCCAAGGTCCCAGTGAAGTGGCCGAGGCTTAATAAACCTCACTGCGCCCAGGTGAGCACAGAGATACCTCTGGGGAGAACGGGGGGCAGGAGCGGTGTGGGTGCTGAGTTGGACAAGACAGCATGTCACCATCCACTGTGGAGCAGGCAGGAGCCCGGAATCTGACGTGATCCGCAGAGTCATAAGGATACCAGCAAGTGAAGGAGTCGGGGAGGAGAGGTCCATTGAGAAGACAGGGTCGGAACAAAGACAAGAGCTATGCTCATGACCAAACCAAGAGAGAGAGAGAGAGAGAGAGAGAGAGAGAGAGAGAGAGTGTGTGTGTGTGTGTGTGTGTGTGTGTATGTAAGTATTAGTGAGCATTGAAACTACACACAGTCCAGCTATTTTGGAAAGAAAACCCCCCCTGAATTTGAGAACTGAGCAGAGACGTCATGGCTGCTGACCCACAGGCTGTAAGTCACCCTCTTGTCCTCGACAGATGACGCGCCGGTGTGAGGCAGCCAGTGCAGGCGTGTGACACGGATGTCCTCAGTCTGCAGGGAGCCGGCAGAGAAGCAAGATGCTCCTGATGCACAGACCCCTTGCTGTCTCAACTTCCGCTTGACCTTCAAGTGCTGAGGAAGCGAATCCACTCCGCTCTGAGGAGGAGGTAGAGCCCTGAGGCCAAGAGCCGGGAGCCGGCACCAGAGAAGACGCGTTCTCCTGCGGGAAAGAGGACACGACCGTCAGCCCTTGAGGAAGGACTCCTTATGTCTCCTGATCCTGCGGCTTTTCCATAGAGTCCCTATCCACAACCCCACGGGTTCTTATCTTTTGCACTAATCACATGTTCTTGTTATCTATGTCCTCCTCTCCTGGGGGTCAGCTTGGCCCAGGAGAAGTCTAGACATTGTCTAGAAGGCTGAGTTCATTCAGTTGGTAGTATGTGTCCTAAAAGGACAGCATTCTTTTTTTCTTCTTTTCCCACGTGCTTAATATACAGATATAAGCCGGGCGTGGTGGCACACGCTTGTAATCCCAGCATTCAGGAGGCTGGGACGGGAGGATCCGGGTTCACGGCCAGCCTCAGCTACCTAGTGAGACACTCCGCAACTTAGTGAGACTCGGTTTCAAAATAAAGAATAAAAAAAATAGGGCTGGGGGTATAGCTCGGAGATAGAATGCCCCTGAGTTCAATCCTCAGTACCGCAAAAAAAAAAATTATATATATATATATAGAGATAGATAGATAGATAGATAGATATAGACATACATATACATACAGATATTGTGTGTATGTATATGTGTGTGCTTTTATTTTTATTTTGAACAGGGTCTCATTAATTTGCTGAGGGTCTCCCTAAGTGGCTGGGTTACAGGCACATGCCACCATACCCAGCTCTGCTGATTTCTTGCACCATGCCATCCTAACTCTGAAACACTGTCACCTACAATCTTATTGAATAGAACCTAGAAATTTAGACGAGGTCAACAGTGAGTCATGGCAAACTTTAAGTGTAATCTTTCTGAGCAGAAATAGAGAAATAAAAACTACGTGGAAAAGATCTTATGAAACGGAAGGATTTCAGTGAGGTGAGTTCTTTTTATATCTGGTGACTTTTTTCTTGTAGGATAAAAGTTGTGTGTGTGTGTGTGTGTGTGTGTGTGTGTGTGTGTGTGTGTGTGTGTGTTTAACCCCAGGCCTCTATTTTGATGAGTATAAAATCTGACTGCTTCTTTGAGTAATATTTGAAAGTTGAAATATAATGTAGTGACCAAAGGCATACTTCAGCACTGTTCATTTTAGATTATACTTTTTCAGCATACACATGTAAGCTGCCTCAAGGAGGCTCTGACTCAGCGTCCTGTTCTCTTCCTGGGGATTGTTCTAGAGAGAAGGTTGCACAGCCCCACAGCTAAGACCAGCCCGAGTAATGCCATGATGACCTTTGCCAGGTCCAGATGTTGCTCTTAGAAGAGTTTGTTTTGATCCATGCAAAGAAAAGCCTCACTCCCACACCATCCATGCTGTGCTCTAAAGCACACATCTGGAAACATAATGAAGGACTGAGACCCTCCACCTTGCATGTCTCCCACGAGAGCACAGCAGCAGAGGTCAGGGGCTGGGCTGAATTTGTGGACACTACACAATCTCATGATTCCATTGGGGAGGGAGGGGGAGGAGAGTGGTGCAGGGATCCACAGCCCAGAGGCAGGAGCCTGAAGTGCAGAGCTGGGGAGCAGAGGGCCCTGAGGAAAAGCTCAGCCCTGCTGCTGGAAGGACCCAGGCCCGGGGAGTCACTAAGAGACTGTCAGGACACCGTGTGCACACAAGAGAGCATGAGAACAAGGACAGAGACCTGGGTGACAGAAAATGCATGAAACACAGACTTGATCTCAGGCAAAGGTGGAAGCCAGGCTGGGAAAGGCTGAGAAGACATGGGAGCCCTGGAGAGACACCATTGAAAGTGTGTGTGTGTGTGTGTGTGTGTGTGTGTGTGTGTGTGTGTGTTACTGGGGATTGAACCCAGTGGCGTTTTACCTCCGGGCTACACCTCTAGTCCTATTTTACTTTTTCTGTTGAAATAGGGTCTCACTAAATGTCTGACAGCCACTCTAACTTGCTGAGGCTGACCTCGATCTTGCGATCCTCCTGTCTCACCCTCACAAGTACTGGCAGGACAGGCATGCATAACTGTCTTCACTTTTTCTTTTCTCGTGATGTCCTGGGATGCTGTGCTTCTTCGGAGGTGGGGTAGGGGAGGGGTGCTGAGGATCGAATCCAAGAACAAATGACCTGTGAGCTCCACCACAGCTACAGCACTCAGGCCTTGCAGACTTGCTGAGGCTGGCCTGCAGTGTGCGATCCCCCGTCTCAGCCTCTCCGCAGCCCTCGACATGCTTCTGTTATTCCTCACATCTCCCCACTGGGCCTTGGCCCCAGCCAGACACTGCAACCCTCCAGAAGTGACAGTGGACCCTCGCCATTTGAACCTCTCCACATTTTAGTTGTTTGTCTTGTCTTTATTCCTGGAGGAGGAACTGAAGCATCCTTGACTCAGCTCCTCCTCCCCTCCTTCTCACCCGGGTGCTCCCTGTCCGGCTCCCATACTGCCCTCAACCCTCAGCCCCACACGGGATGCCTCCTGACCTGCAATCCACGGCCTCTGTCCACTAGAGCTGACCACCAACGCTCATGCCGTCCAGTGTAAGCTTTATTTAAAATCACGTCAATTACACTTTGAATTGCCAGAGGAATGCATGATAAATGAACACTGCCATCCCTCCAGGCCTAGAGGATAGAGTCCAGGATCCTCAGCAGGGGTAACAGAACCCAGTACCTCACTGCGTCCTGGCTGATATTGTGTTCTCTCTCTCTCTCTGTCTCTCTCTCTCTCTCTCTATGTGTATCTCTCTCTATCTCTCTGTACTTGGAATCAAATCCAGGGGCATTCTACCACCATACTATACTACACCCCTAGCCCTTACTATTTTTTATTTTGAAATGTGTCTCACTAGGTTGCTGAGAGCCTTGCTGTGTTGATGAGGCTGCCCTTGAACCTGTGATCTTCCTGTCTCTGCCTCTCAAGTACTAGGATTACAGGCATCTGCCACCATGATTTTATACATCGGTGTCACCTCACTAGCTTCTCCTCCTCCAGAAACTCTCAGGTGGAAAGGCGTCTCCACTGGAGTTCCTTCCTTGTACCCCACCCCCACCCATAGCCTAGCCGCAGGAAGTGCCTTTCTTTGACCTCCCAGGACAGTAGTTCTGAGTTCCTTTGTTGAACACACCAGCCAGCCTATAAAAGGCTGTTTATGTCCATCTAACCAAGTAGTTCCCAAATTCCCTGAGGACAGGAACCCGCAAGACACAAGGACAGAGGATATCATGCATCATGGCATTCGACTTTCTGCCCTGGAAAGGCACCTTCCTCACCTGCCATGGCTTGTGTAGAGAATATTCTAGAAGCAAAGGAGTGAGTCCTGTGGCTTTCCCTCCTGCTTTTCTCTTTCCATGCTTCTGGCTTGCATTGGTGCTCAGTTGCCTCGGTACTGTTGCAGAAGACTTTGGTGCCTGAAACACAACACACAGGGCCTGGATCACGACATAGCAGGTCTGTTTATGTAACCTCCGGATCAGGTAATACCTCCTAGTCATGGTATGCACTGGACTAAGTAGGTAGAAACATAGCGCTGCCCGACAGAGAAGACAAAAAAAATACCCTGCATCTTAACCAAGGGGAACATAGCTAGACTTCTGAACATAGCTGTAACTGAAAAATAAGGGCCTTAACTGCTAGAGCAAGAAAAGAGACGAGAGTAAAAATGCACAGGCCAACTGCTGTTCTGCTTCTGCTTCTGGCTTAGGCTCCCCCCTCTCTCCTGAGAGTTAGTTTGGAAATTGTATAAAAACCTAAGATTTGGACTCAGACCTGGAACTGCGCTCTGTGAGACTCACCGGTGAAGAAACAGACCTGCAATATCCTGATCTGGCCCCTGGGTCTTGTGGGTCAGGTGCAGAAGTCTCCTGCAACAGCACCAACTGCCTCAGAACCCAGGACTGTGACAGTTGGACTCACAGCCACGGAACTCGTGCCTGAAGGGTTGCTCATGTCGCTCCTCATGTCTCAGGAGTTGACAGCACCTCCTCCATGTGGGCAGACAGTAGAGCAGGTCAGGACAGAGAGTGTGTGTGTGTGTGTGTGTGTGTGTGTGTGTGTGTGTGTGTGTGTGCATTCATCCCCATGCACCTGCAAGAGCATCATGGTAAAATTTGGACTAAAAATGCCATCAAGTAATGGGATGGTGGCATTTCAATGACTTGATCTTTCTGAGAGCAATTTGCTATCAACTGCCACAGCCTTTAGTAGATTTGTGATCCTAAAGAATCCACTTAGAGGACATTTATGATCTTTGCTCTGATGATCCCATGCATAGGACTATGAAGACCAGCACACTTAAGGATTATTGGAAAGGGGGTTTTACAGTAGATTTACATCTAATGGTCACTAATGACCCCATGGTAAAGGTATTAATAACTGGTCATTTTCTTTTATGTTACAAATTCAACTTAATAACATAAATAATGAGAGATATCAGGTGGAGAGGCTAAGTAAACAGGATTATTATACAATAGGTTTTTTATTTTCTAACTTTTTGGGTTTTTGGTACTGAGCATTGAACACAGGAGCATTCTAACTCCTAACTATACCTCCAGGCTTTTTAGTTTGTGTTTGGAAACAGGGTCTCGCTAACCTGCTGAGGGTCTCTCTTAAGTTGTAAAAGACGCCCCAGAACCAGCAATCCTCCTGTCTCAGCCTTCCAAGTGCTGAAATTACAGGAATGTGCCACCACACCTAGAAATACAGTGAGTTTTTAAAGAGAGATGACTTCCTCTCCACTGAAGGCTATAAACATAGGCTGACTATCTATCTGAGTGGAATAATTCTGAATAGAAACAGGAATGGGTGTTATTAAATACACAGGCTCCCCAATATCCTCTGTTCCTTTTTGATTCTGAAGCTTGCGGAGGTGAGGGAGGCCCTGAGCTCCACGATACACGCGTCCTGCAGCTGCGACCACACTGACACAGAGGACAGCGTTTCAGAGCCCAAGTCCAACCTGAGCCTGTCTGTGGGCTACTTCCCCGATGACGAACCCGTCGCCTCTGAGGACAGCGCCTCCTGTGGAGACGCAGCTTCCCTGCACGCTCCAGTCGCCTTCCTCCCTCCCATGCAAGGGACGTGGTGGACAGAACGCAGAAGAGCCACTACGCGGCACGGCGATGATCAGGAGGACCCGCAGCAGTTTTGCAAGCTGCGGATCTCCCTGGACTGGGATGTGGACGCGGGCTCTGACCAGGAAGAAGCTCTAGTGGACGGGGATCTCACTGCCCATGCCCAGTGGATGGACAGGTTCCCCAAGGTCACCACCATCCTGACTGTGTGCAGACTGGACGGCCTGATACGAGAGCTGCAGGCGTTTCTAGACACCCAGAACAGTGATGATGACGATGACGACGACGATGGCGGTCACGGTGATGATGATGATTAGGAGGAGGAGGAGGAGGACAACCACTCTGTGTCTCTTGAGTCTACCCAGGAGGAAGGTTTCGGGCTGTCCAGCGGGTCCCCTCCTCCCGGGGCTCAGGGCAGTCACCAGGAGCATGACACTTGTCAAGAGTCAGTCACGTGCAAACCACCAGTAAGTGAAGCGGTCCCCAAGGCCCCAGGGAAGCCGCCCTGCTCAGCGTGCTGACTCGAGCTCCGAGATGTCTCCAGGGAGAGGGGGACAGGAGCTGTGAGGTGCTGGATACACAGCGCAGACCTTGCTCTCTGCTGAGGAGCAGGGCTGGACCCCGGGGTCGCACATGACCCGAGGTGACACAGGATGAATCACGTGAAGGAGTCGGGAGGAGAGGTCGGGGGAACAGCCAGGGGCACTGAGGGAGAGAGAGGGAGGCACAAAGAAAAGGATTTTCCCAAAAAAGAGTGTGTGTACGTGTGTTTAAATATTAATGAGCAGTGAAACATGCGCTCACAGTGGGGGATTGGGGTGTAGAGACTATTTCAGTTCCAGACGTGAGTAAGTGTTGACTTCGGGGCCATTGCCATCGCAGCCTCTAACTCCTCCTCTTTTCTGGCAGAGGATGAGCCAGGTGAGAAGCAGACCAAGGAGGAGCACCACAGAGCCCTCCCCGACCTCCCGCGGGCAGGCAGAGGAGCAAGACTTGCCCAGCACACAGGCCTCCTCCCGCCTGAACTCGGGCTGCGCCTTCCAGTGGCTGAGGAGGCGAATGGGCCAGGCTCTGAGGAGGAGGGGGCGCCCCGAGGAGACCCCCGGGAGCCCCCAACGGCGGAGAGCCAGCAAGATGCGATTTCTTAGAGGAGAGAGGGTGCAGCCTAGCCAAGCCCCTGAGGTGGAGCGCCCCCTTTCCCCATATGCTTTCCCTCTTTGATAGGGGGCCCCCACTGCACAGCCCATGTGTCCTCATCTTTGCAATACGCAGACCTTCTCCTTCTCCATGCTTCCTCTTCCTGCCTGTCATCTCGGCTCCGGCTAAAGGTTTAGACGTTGTCCAGAAGACTGGTTCATTCTCAGGAAATTTGGGTAGTATTATGCTTCTTAAATGGAAGACATTCTTTTTCTTTCTTCCACTCCCTCTTTTAAAAATATATGTATATATTACATGCATGTTTAAATACATATATTCATATATAGTGTGTGGGGGTGTGTTTATGTGTTTGTGGTGTTTCATCTTTTACTTTTTATTTTGATACAGGTTCTTGCTAAGTTGCTGAGAATCTTGCTAAATTGTTGAGGCTGATCTTGAAAGTGTATTTCTCCTGCCTCAGCCTCCAAGGACTGGGATTACAGGATGTGCCACTGTGCCCAACTACAAATATGGGATTCCAAGGCCAGCACACTGAGCCTTCACATACATCGGTGGGCAGGTGCGATGACTGCTGGCTGACCCCACGAGCAGACAGTGTGCAGGGGCCCCGGGAGACAGGGGGGAGGGGAGGGAACCAAGCACCTGAACCTGCTCAAGGTTGCACCTGAGTGTCTGCCCAGCCAGACTCCTCACTGACCCGCCTCTGTGAGCACTTCCATCGCACCAGCTCCCTGCAGCGCCTTCTCCACCTCTGCCTGCGCCTCGGCTCAGAGTTGGATCCCACCGCCACACTGTCCCGACGTCCCTCCATCGCTAGTCACATACAGCCTGTGCTTCTCTAGATTTTCTTCTATTTTTTTTTCTTTTTATTTTTATTTTGGGCACTGAGATTGAACTCAGAGGCATTCTACCTCCACACTACACCCCAAGCACTTTTTTTTTTCTTTTGAAACAGGGTCTTGCTAAGATGCTGAAGATCTTGCTAAGTTTTTCAGACTGGTCTAAAGCAGATAATCCTCTTGTCTTTCAATTACTTCCTCCCAAGTACTGGGATTACAGACACATGTCCCCTTGCCTGGCTGAGTTGCTGATTTGAAATGAGAAAAAAAGCAGGATCTTGGCAACTTAGTGAGACCCAGTTTCAAAAGAAAAAACAAAAGCCAGTGTGGTGTTGCATCTCTGTAATCCCAGTAGTTAGGATGCCGTGACAGGATGATCACAGGTTCCTTGGAAGCCTCAGTAACATAGTGAGACACTAAGCAACCTAGTGAGAGCCTGTTACAAACACACAAGCAAGCAAGCAGGCAAGCATCAAACAAAACATAACAATAAAAATGGCTGGAGTTTGGCTTGGTGGTAGAATGTCCTAGGCTCAGTGCCCACGAGACAATATCGCAGAAACCAAGGGCTCAGTTCTTCTGTAACCGGTGATGTTGATGGTGCTTCTGATCTCACAAGGTCTCCTGAGAACATAGCTAAAGAGTTCCACCAAGAGCAATAATGGTAATTACTCAATTTGTCTTCCTAACTCACAGGGAAAAATACATTTCCTCTCCTTCAAATGTGTAAATTACACTTAACACTACCAAAAATGTAGACAGAAGGAAGACGCTTGAATTATACTTTCTGCTCAAACTTCTCCTAAATTAGACTGGTGGTGACAAGAACCTAATTTGATTTACTTAAAGTGAACAATGTAAATATTGATAGGCAGTGTATGATCATCATAGATCCAATGATCTAAGTAGAAATATATAGATAAAATTATGATGGATTAGCCGCATTTTCTTTACTTGCATGAGGTACAGTCAGTATAAAAAGCTTGTCCTAAATGAAAAAATTAAAATGCGATACACTACCCATGTCCAAATGCACCTGTATACATATTGGCACAGGAATGGATGGAGACACTGCCCCCCACTCAGGGCTGGCTTTCTCTTTTGCTTTCTGATTGAAATGTGTGGGGATCATCCTTGTTTGTATTCTCATCTTATCTGGAAAACCGTCCTCCCTAGGAGCTGCTGCTCAGGTGGAAAGCTAGGGTGCTTCCTGTCCAGGTGAAGGTGCAGCGCTGGGGTCTCAGGCAGAGCTGCTCAGCAGTGAGCTTGGCCCTCGCTGGAACCCAGTTCTGTCTCTTCTGAAAGCCCTGAGCTCCAGCAGCCCTGCTCTGCACAGCCCCACCCGGGCTGCTTTGCATCGCTCCTTCTCCTCTTTCCAGAGCTCAGCTTTGCACCTGGAAGCCACATAAAAACACTTATATTATTCGGACAATTCTATTGCACATAGATTCTTAGGACTTGTCCTTAAAACTGTGTCCCGCTGGCCTTAGTTACTGTCTCTGTGTGCCTCTTTTCTAAACCCTGGGCATCTGTGAGTGTTTCCCTTACACTGGCTTCACTTCATTGCTCAGTATTTTTTCAGGGGGCAGAGGGCAGAGTGAGCGGCGACCCACTGGAACACTCCTTGTCTCTTTTAGCCACCCTTGGCATTCTTGACATATGCTTTTCTGTGCTCTGTGGAATTTATTATTGTATTTATGTCAGTGGAATCTTGCTTGCTCCTTAGCTATTGAGGAATGATCCTGCCTTGTTGTTCATCCCCATCTTGCCCAGGCAGCCCGTCCTCCTCCATCTCCCTGGGTGTCTGCAGTGAGGGGCATGCAGGGATGCTGGTGGGTGGTGAGGCAGGTGGGTCACATCCGCAGGTCTCTGGTGCTGATGGAGGAAGGGTCCCTCCTGGGCCAGGGGGAGGGAGGGAGTGAGGAGGGTTCTTCAGCATGGCTGAATTCCTTGAACTCAGTGGCTACATTTTATAGACCAACAGGAAGATTTTTATCTTCTTTCATATTGATAGATGAGTAGTTCAAGTTTATTAAATACTTACATTTCATCCTCTATAATATTTACTCTGAAACATTTTTTCAAAACAAGTTTTAACTACTATTTTGTGTTAATCAAGGGAATGACTTGAATTACTGAGGTGCAACAAAAGAGAACTCAGGTCAAAATCAACGTGCATTTATGCACATGTGTGTGTTTGTGTATGTTTTGTACCTCTGTAAAATTAAAATGATAGATGAGTATTTCTGTCCATATTCAAGATATAATGCAATATGGTTAGATGACAGAATCTGAAGAAAGAGTGTGGACAACGTGTACACAGCTCCCTGAGCAGATCGAATTTTGAAGCACTTAAAGAACCTCAGTACTTAGCACCAGGTAGAATTTTAGATTCTTGTTGCCTTCTGTCTATGTCAGAATGTTGTAATGTTATTTGCTCAGAACTCAAGGAGTGAGAGTAAAATATGCAGCTGAGTCAGAAGCAAAACAATGCAAATGTTCCTGCCTTTGTTCCCATGCTGGCCCTGGAGAGGGAGTTCAGAGCTTCTTCCTCCTGGTGCAGACAAGCCTGCAGGTGCTATGTGTGGGGAGCAGAGCCTGGATGCAGCTCAGCTGGATTCAGGAAGACAACTGTGAATCCAGTCATGAGAAAATCCTGATGTCTGCTGGTTTGGCGTTGTTTACACGAGTTCCTAAGAGGCAAAGAATTCTATTGATCTTGCAGAGTAAGAAAGACTTCCATAGCATTTTGCTGCTTGCACTGAGAGTTTGAGCAGTGGCATTAGACGCTGGGGCACTGTCTTCCAGACCATGGAGGGTGTTGCAGAGAGCTTTCTGACACTCGTTTTAAGTGTGGAGTTCATCATTGGAAATGTGGGGAATGGATTCATCGCTGTGGTGAAAGGCGTGGACTGGGTCAGGAGGAGGAAGATCTCAGCTGTTGATCGAATCCTCACTGCTCTGGCTGTCTCCAGAATCAGCGTGCTCTGGATACTTTTAACAAACTGGGTTGGAACTGGGGCTTACCCAGATCAATTGAAGACAGGGGAAGTGGTCAAAATGATTTATTTAGCCTGGACAGTAGCCAACCATTTCAGTGTCTGGCTTGCTACCTGCCTCGGCATCCTTTATTTTCTCAAAATTGTCCAGTTTTCTAACTCTATTTTTCTCTGCCTAAAGTGGAGAGTGCAACAGGTGGTTTCAGGGACACTGCTGGGGTCCATGATCCTCTTGATTTTAAATACTGTCCTGATGAACATAGAGATTGATGTCTGGGTTGATGGATATCAAAAGAACGTGACTCACGGTTCCAGTGTGATCAACTGGGCAAAACTTCCCGCACTGTTTGTGTTCAGCAACACTTTCTTCACATTCGTCCCCTTCGCTTTGTCCCTGACCACGTTCCTCCTGCTCATCTTCTCCCTGTGGAGGCATCTGAAGACCATGCAGCGCAGCGCCCCGGGGTGCAGAGACGCCAGCACCACGGCCCACGTGAAGGCCTTGCAGAGTGTGGTCGCCTTCCTCCTGCTCTACGCCGTCTTCTTTCTGTCAGTTCTTGCCCAAGTTTGGAACTCTGAGTTTCTGGATAAACGTCTCATCTCTTTGTTTTGCCTCATTATTGAGACAGCTTATCCTTCCTTCCACTCATGCGTCCTGGTCCTGGGGGACCGTAAGCTGAGACGGGTCTCCCTTTCGGTGCTACGGTGGCTGCGGGGCTGGTGCACAGGTGCAGGATCATCGGGTCCATAGCCTGGGGATCATCTCACTTGTTCTACAGGAAAGTCAGTTTGCAAGGCATGCCCGTATGTATGTGTGTATGTGTGTATGTATGTGTGTATGTATCTGTGTATGTATGTATATATGTAGGCATGTATGTAAGCACAGTAGTGGGGACTGAACTCAGATTCATTCTACCTCTGAGCTACACTCCCAGTCCTATGTTTTTAAATTTTAAACAGGGTCTCACCAAGTTGTGGAGGGTCTCGCTTATTTATTGAGTCTGGCTCTGAAACTGCAGTCCTACAGTCTCAGCTCCCAAGCACTGGGATTACAGGTGTGTGCCAACACACTGGGCTAAGGCATGTGTGTATTTATAAGTCAGTACTTTCCAAATATTCTTTGGTTGTATGCAACTTTGTAAATGTTATAAATATCTGTGTAGAGTAAGCACTATCTGGACATACTTCGATATTGGATGTTGATTGGGATTTGTCTTCCAGGCAATGGGTAGCACTGTACAGAGCATATGTATGATCATTTTGAGTGTGGAATTCATAACTGGAAGCTTAGGGAATGGATTCATCGCTCTGGTGAACTGCGTGGACTGGGTCAGGAGGAGGAAGATCTTACCTGTTGATCGAATCCTCGCTGCTCTGGCCATTGCCAGAATTGGTCAGCTCTGGTTAGTCTACCTGGAATGGTGGAGGTCTGTGGTTTACCCAGCTTCATGGATGATTGTCGACTTCATCAGAATGAGTAGCCTTGCCTGGACAGTGATCAATCACTTCAGCAGCTGGCTGGCCACAAGCCTCAGCATCTTTTATTTTCTCAAGATCGCCAATTTCTCCAACTCTCTTTTTCTTTATCTTAACTGGAGAGCTAGAAAGGTAGTTTATAGGACGCTGCTGCTGCTGTCTCTGGTCCTCTTGCTTGTAAATATTGTACTGGTAACCAGTGCATTGATGTCTGGATGGAGGGAGCTAAAGGAAACCTGTCTGACCATTCCAGCTTGAGGACTTCACAGTTTGTGAGGACTTCACAAATTTTGAGGCACCTTGCATTCATCAACACTATGTTTGGCGTCATCCCTTTCACCGTGTCCCTGACCACATTCCTCCTGCTCATCTTCTCCCTGTGGAGGCATCTGAAGACCATGCAGCGCAGCGCCCCGGGGTGCAGAGACGCCAGCACCACGGCCCACGTGAAGGCCTTGCAGAGTGTGGTCGCCTTCCTCCTGCTCTACGTCATGTTCTTTGTGTTGTTTCTTATAGGAGTTTCAAGCTCTGATTTCTTCTACACAAATCCAATCCTTTCTTTTGTACAGGCTACTGCATTAGCTTTTCCTTCTGTCCACTCCTATGTCCTGATTCTGAGGGACACTAAGCTGAGACGGGCCTCCACTGCGGTGCTGCGGTTTCTGAGGGGCAGGGCCACTGATGCAGGATCATCAGGTCCATAGATAGTTTTGTGATCATTTTACAGAAAAATCATTTCACACAATTTCTCTTATGAATAAACTTGTACTTTGTAAAAATTCTTCTGCTACATGTAAATTGGTGAATTTTACAAAATTACATTTGGAATAAAGACTAATTATATTGCCACCTTAGCAGTAGATATACACATTCTTTGCTAGTATTCTCATACATGGAAGGTTATTAATGCATAGGGATTAAATATAATAAAATTTTATGGTAACAAATAATATGAATTTTGTGTCAATCATTATTATAAAATGAGATACCAGTAAGATTTATGTATGGATGCATGTGAGACATAGTTACTAAGATTAAAGCTCTATAATTATACTCACAAAATTAATTTCATAACCTAGAAAAAGTGCCTAAAATGTCAGATAAAAATTGAAAATATAGCATTAGACTATTTGACAAGCATATACTAAATACATTATTTCCATTTCAAATGGAAGGTCTATTTTAGAAATATTTTTTAAATTTTCTTATGTGTCTGATATATTACAAATTTTCTATTTATATTATAAGTCAGATTTGTGAATTCCTGGAACACATAATCATTACTAAAAATATATAGTGTGCATTGGGACTACATGAGGAAATACAAATGCATTATACAATCTTTCATGGTTTCAAATATGTACAATAATGCATTTCAATTTTAATGCATAGAACCACAAACTGTGATTGATAATAGTTTTCTAATTGTATATTATTCTGAGGTATTGGTGTTTTTGTTAAGTGTAATTTATCATCTATCTCCATGTGATCTCTCTCTATTGAACTGCAACCATTGACAGATGTTGAAATATTATTTTTCACTGACCATATATATGAAGAAGGAAATGATAATAGCCTGATAAAGTGTGTGGAGTAGATAAAAAATTGTGAAGTACCGAATCTTTTACACTAAGGCCAGGATTAAGAAGAGCTTCCTATTAGAGTTATGAGTCAGTGCAATTTGGCAATATAAAAGAACTTATGAAGCCGGGCGTGGTGGCGCACGCTTGTAATCCCAGCATTCGGGAGGCTGAGACCGGAGGATCCGGGTTCGCGGCCAGCCTCAGCTACCTAGTGAGGCACTCCGCAACTTAGTGAGACTCGGTTTCAAAATAAAGAATAAAAAATGGGGCTGGGGGTATAGCTCGGAGGTAGAATGCCCCTGAGTTCAATCCCCA
>PVLC010039767.1:0-14140 GCA_004027655.1 Graphiurus murinus
CCCCAGGTCACTCCAAAGTGACAATGGGCCTTCTTTTATTTCAAAAATAACGCAGGAGGTTTCACGAGCTCTGGGCATAACTTACTATCTCCACAGTTCCTGGCATCCTCAGTCATCAGGAAAAGTGGAAAGGGCTAACTTGCAGATTAAGACCACCTTGGGAAAGCTATGTCAGGAGACCTCAGAGCCCTGGTTACGCTTACTGCCCATTGCTCTATTACGAATTAGAATTGCTCCTAAAACCTCTCTCCAACTAAGTCCTTATGAAATACTCTATGGGAGACCTTTCTTAACCTCAGATCCTGTGACTGATCCTAAGACACAGGAGATGATTAAGTATATAATTAATTTGGGGCAAGTGCAACATGCTTTATTAAAGTATGAAAATAAGATTCTTCCAACTCCTGATAATTCAACATACCTGGCAAAAGTACAACCAGGTGATTACGTCTTACTCAAAACCTGGAAAAAGGACTCACCCATAAATCAGCTTCTCCCAAAATGGAAGGGTCCCTTCCAGGTTCTTCTTAACACTCCCACAGCTGTTAAGCTACAGGGACACAATTCCTGGATTCATATGTCTAGAATTAAACCTGTCCCTCTTGAGGCTTCACAGGACCAAGGCTCTAAAACCGGTAGTAAGTCTCCAGATGCCAAAGAGACCTGCGAATGCTACTCCTGTGAGCCTCTGAAAGATTTGAGACTACTATTCAAGAAGACCGGATCAGGATAAGTTACATTCCTTGTGATTTGCCTTGTAACCTCATTATGCCTATCCTGACTAGACTTATCAGTCTCCTAGTTTTTACATGGTTATCCCAGGCAAAGACAAACTTTTTCCTGGATTGGTTACAACAGTATGTCACAGATACTATAAAAAAGTTACTGCTGGATTTAGGGGTCAACACCCACTTCCAATCCATCCACATTATCTTGGTGGATGTTTTTCCTTTCCGGAGAGTAATTGGTTAATACCTCAGTGGAATGGATTTTTCCTTCTCTTAGCGGGTATAGTTTGCATCAGCATACTTTTCTGCTGTTTGGCTTGCTGGTACCTAAAACTAAGATATCGTATGTTTATGCCTTCTGTTCCAGAACATCAGAGTCAACAGCCAACAGAGAGGCCTGACCTCCCCTTACCTCCTTTAGATCAGTTAGGGAGAGACTTTCGGTCCCTGAATAGGGAGGGTCAACGCCCCCTTGTCAGCTCCGAAGAAGTTTCAGAAGTCGGACCTTCATCCTTCGGCAACCCCTTAAGATTAAGGGACCCAAAGTCTCAGGGGGGGAAATGATGAGGTAGGCTAAGTAGAGAAGGATGGGAGGTTAAGCCAACTCCACCCCTTGGAAGTTTTCTTTGTCTCTTTCACCGCCAAACTCCGGAAGAGCCCAGCCCTCACCTGAAGCCCACCTGAATCCTGGAACCTGGAAAGAGGAGGAGCCAACTTTTCTGTGACCTGCCCTCACCTGAAGCCCACCTATCGCCCAACTGAAACCTGAGAGAGAGGGGTTGGAGAAGAGGACCCCGCCCTCTCATATATCTTTCTGCACCTTTCGTTGTTCGCCCCTTTTTCCCGCTTGGGACCTGACCTTTGACCAGTCCGGGTAACCGGGGATTTTTCCCCCCTTCTCCTTTCCCTCTGGGGACATGCACTTGGACTTGTCCGGGTGACCTATTCCCCTTCCTATTTTCCCATCCCTTATTTCCCTTCCTCCCAGTTTTCCCTATTTCCCTTCCTCCCAGTTTTCCCTAAAATTTTAATAAAACCTGCCAGATGTTTTAACTGGTATGTGTTGAAATTCTTTTCTTCACGATACCAAGAACCTAAGGATTTTGGGGTTCGTCGTACCCCATTACAGAACCTCTGCAGGAACTGGAGCTGGGGTAGGAAAAAATGAACTGTAACTGAGGAATTGCTAGAGGCTTAGTGAGGGACAGGAGTCAGTCCTCAGGGGCCCCTTTTGGCATTCTACCCAGTTCTTTACAGTGAATGTTAGAGAAATATCCCCTCATTCTTCGGACAGAGAAAGGAGGAAAAGCTCAATTTTGAAATTTGCCAAAGCATTCTGTTCTTCTAAACAAGGCCTTCTTTCAGGAGAAACTAACTGGAGCCTAACCTGGTAGAATTTTTATCAGCACCTAACTGAGCTAGAGCCCATCTTTTCTGGGATTTAGTTATCTTGTCCCATCTAAGGATGAAACAAACCTGAGAAGCACCTGTGAAGTTCACACCCTGGAGGCACAGTTTCATCGAAAGACTGAGTTCTGATTAATCACAAGACTGAAGAATGCCTCTCCTTCCCCCATGTCTTCCTCCCACACAATGAAAGGCCTGTTTACAGAAGTTCCTCTCAGTGCACTGTGTCTGCCATCAACAAAAAAATTATAAGACATACTAATAGGCAAAAAATGCACTTGAAGAGACAGAGTAAGCATCAGAACCAGACTCAGAAATGTCAGTGTTGTTGGAATTAGGACATAAGTAATTTAAAACAACTATAACCAAAGTACTAAAGTTTCTAATGGATAAAATAGGATGCAAGAACAGATGGGCAACATAAGCAAAGAGATGGGAATCCGAAGAAAGAGCCAAAAATAAATACTAGTGATCACAAGCACTGTAATAAAAAGAATGAATGCCCTTGATAGGCTTATCAGTCAATTGAACAAGGCTGAAGAAAGAATCCCTAAGCTTGAGGATATATCAATAGAAATCACCAAATTTTAAAAAAAAGAGAAAAGAGACCAAAACATAGAATATCCAATAACTGGGACAACTATGAAAATTATAACTTATACATAATCATAATATAAAAAAGAAAATAAAAAGAGAAAGGAACAGAGGAAATATTTGAAACAATAATGTATAATTTCTCCAAATTAATGCCAATCATCAAACCATAGACCTAGAAAGCTTTGAGAACATCAATCAGGCTAAGTGCCAGAAAAACTGAACCTAGAAATATCACTTTAAGCTACAGAAAATTAAAGATTAAGAAAAATCCTGAAAGAAGCCAGAGGAGGAAAAAAGTCTTACCTACAGAATAGCAAAGGTAAGAACTATATCTTACTTCTACTAAGAAACTATATGAGAAAAAAAGTGTGTGTGTGTGTGTGTGTGTGTGTGTGTGTGTGTGTGTGTGTATTAGAATAAAATATTTGAAGGTTTAAGGGGAAAAAACCTCCATCAACCTAAAATTCTATATCCCTATGTAATTACTCTTTAGAAGTTAAGGAGAAATAAGACTTTTCAGGTAAATAATAATCGAGGGAATTTTTTTCCAGTAGACCTGCCTTGCAAGAGATGTTAAAAGAAGGTCTTTAGAGAGAAGGGAAGTGACATATGTTAGAAATTTAGGTCTACCTAAGAAAGGAAGAGCATTAGAGAATAAGTAAGTAAAATGCAATATTAAAACACTTATTTTTCTTATTTTTAATTGACTGAGAAGATAGCATTATGGTTACATATAGAATGTCCCCTTAAGAGCTCATGTATTAATGTTCAGAGTTGATATAATTAAGTCACAAGGATTATAATCTCGTCAGTGGATAAATCCATTGTAATGGATTTACTGGGTTCACCTGGGGCTCATCTCTTTATCTATTTAATGGATTCACCTAGACAGGTAGAGTGTATCTGGAGAAAGTGGGTCCCTGGAGGTGTGGCCTTAGGGACTATGCTTTTGTCTTTGAAGCCCCTTGATTGCTCTCTCTCTTGCTTCTGACCTCAGTGATTTGAGAGCAGAGCCTTGCTCGCTCCCTCTCGCTGCTGTCTGCTCCATGTCCTGAGCTCCTCAGACCCAGCCTGACATGAACTGAACCTTGAAATCTCTAAAACCTTGAACACATAAATTTACCTTCCTCTATGTTGTGTGGTCAGGTTTTATGGATCATAGCTGTAAGAATATTGACTGAGACAGATAGTTTGAAATAACAGTAACAATGCATTCTATTCTGTACAAATAGATATATATGTACATAGGTATGCATGTATATTTTGGCTTATGTAAAAGTGAAATGAATGACAGTTATAATGCAAAGAATGGAAGGAAGAAATTAGGATTATTTTGTTATTATAAAATCTGGCATTGCTTGCAAAGTGGTATATTGTTATATTGTTATTCAAAAGTGGACTCAGATTACTTGTAAATGTATATTGCACATTCAGAGCAACATCTAAAGTTAAAAATAAATTATAACTGATATGCTAAGAAAATAGAGAAAATGGATCATATAAGGCATAAAAAGAGGGAAGGAAAAAAGTAGAAAGAAAAAATAAGGGCATCAAATATAAAACAGCAACAGATTTTGTAGATATAAATTAGACTCTATCAATAACCACCTTAAATGTCAATGATCTAAATATACTTATTAAAAGACAAACTGTTGATGTGGAAGAAAAAACAAGACCCAACTATATATTGTCTATAAGAAACTTACTTTAAATATAAAGACAAGTATATTAGAAGAAAATGGAGGGAGAAAGTTATACTATTCTAACATCCATCAAAAGAAAACAGGAATAGCAATATTATTTTCAGACAGAAATTTCTGAATTTCCTTCAGAGCAAGGAAAGTTGTTAGGGATAAAGAGGTGCATTACATAATGATCATAGAATCAGTCTCCAAGAAAATGCAACAATCCTTTCTGTGTTTGTGTCTAGCAACAGAAGATCAAAATATGTGAGGCGAAAATGGATAAAATATCAAAGAGAAATAGATGACTTCATTACTGGATTTATAGTTGAAGACTTCAATACCCTCCCTCACCAGAAACAAACAGAGACAGCAGGCAAAAAATCACTCAAAATACAATTGAACTAAAACCCATTATCAAGTAGCTTCATATAATGTACATCAATAGACTGCTTCACTTAACAACAGCAGAATATATATTCTTCTTAAGCTAACATGGAACATCATCATGATTGATTACATTCTGGGCCATAAATCACACACCAAAAATTTAAAAGAATAGAAATAATACAATGACTTGTCTCAGACAGTAATGGAATTAAATTAGAAACCAGTAATAGAAAGATAACTGTAGAAAAACCTCAAATACTTGGAAACTGAACAATGTACTTCTAAATAACATTTAGAGAAAAATTTATAGTACTCAATGGATAGATTAGAAAAGAAGATCTGAAACCAATCATCTAAACTTCTTCCCTAGGAAACATTAAAAAAAGAGCAAATTGAATCCAAAGTAAGCCAGACAAAGTGGCACATTCCTTTAATCCTAGACTTGGGAGGCTGAGACACGAGGATCTCAAATTTGAGGTCAGCTTCAACAACTTGGGGGGGGGCATGTCAGCAACTTAGTGAGACCTGTCTCAAAATATAAAATAAAATGAGGTGTAGCTGGGAAATAGAATATCCCTGAGTTCAAGTCCCAGTGGGGAAAAAAATCCAAAAGTAATATGAAGAAAGAAAATAATAAAAAAATAGAGCAGAGAACAGAAATGAAGAGATTGAAGACAGGGAAAAGAGAAAATAATAAAACCAAAACCTGGTTCTTTGGAAAGATCTAAAAAAAAATGAATAGGCTTTAGCTAGCCTAAGAAAGAAGAGCGATATAAATTACTAATATCAGAAATGAAATAGAGGATATCACTACAGGTTCTGTGGACACTAAAAAGTTAATAAAATATACTATGAATAACTCCATGCCTACAATTTGTCAATATAGACGAAATTTACCAGTGCCTTGAAAGATACAGTCTACCAAAATTCAAATAGACAAAAAGAAATAGACTATTTTTTCATTTTCATTTTTATTTTAAAAATACTTTTATTGGTGCATTGTAGTCTCACATCATAAGATAGTTCACAGTGATGGTGACATACACCTACACAGCACTTTCCTCTAAACTTCTTCCTCTGGCTTTCCCATACAAGATGTTGAGATTGGCATTGTTATTCTCACATATGTATATACTGTCAGTAGAAGTGTTTCTTTCATTAATTCTCCCTCTCCCCGTGCCTCACCTTCCCCTAGACCACCTCCCTTGCTCCACTGGGGTTTCTCCTCCGTTATCTAAAGTCCCTCCAGTATTCTGATTAGTCCCTAGATTTTGCAAATGAGAGAAAACATATGACCCTTCACTTTTTGTAACTGACTAATCTCACGTAATATAATGATCTCCAGCTCCATCCATTTTTCTGCAACTGACATTATTTTGTTCTTCTTTATTGCTGAGTGGAATTCCATTGCGTGTATATTCCATAATTTTGTAATCCATTCATCTATTGATGGACACCTAAGTTCATTCCATACTTTGGCTATTGTTAGTTGTGCTGCTATAAATATGGATATGCATGCATTACTATAATATTCTGATTTCAGCCCCTTTAAAAAGATATCCAAGAGTGGTATAACTGGATCATATGGTGGATCCATTCCCAACTTTCTGAGGAATTTACACACTGATCTTCAGAGTGGCTGCACTAATTTGCAATCCTTCCCACACTGAATAAAAGTTCCTATTTCCCCGCATCCTTGAGAAATGGAAAATTTAAACAGGCCTGTATCTATTATAGAAATTGAATCAATAACAAGTTAACTTTAAAGCAGAATCAAGCCCAGATGTGTTTACTGGTGAATTCTGTCACACATTTAATGAAGAAATTATACCAATTTGCCACCACTTCTTTCAGAAAGTAGAAGCAGAAGGAATACTTCCTAATTTAATCAATGTGGTCAGCATTACTCTAATTCCAAAATCAGACACAGACATTATAAGAAAAGAAAACCACAGACCAATACATGTCACGAATGTAGATGCAAAAATTATCAAGTAAAATATTAGCATGTTCAGTATAATAACATATAGAATTATACACTTTGACCAAGTGGAATTTATTCCAGATACCTAATCCTGGTTCAACATTTGAGCATTAATATAATCCCTCCCATCCACAGGCTAAAGGGAAAAAATCACATAATAATATCAATAGATGTAGAAAAGGCATTTGACAAAATACAATATCCATTCATGATAAAAACTCTTAATAAATGAGGAATAGAGGAGAACTTCCTCAGCTTGATAAATAGTATCTACAGAAAAGATACAGATTAAAATTCCAAATGAAACAATCCTGAGTGCCATCATCTCAAATGTTGAACTTCTGAAAGATCAAAATCTCCAAAGTCTAAAAATCCCTAATGCTCAAATCCTGAAAATTACAATCCTGAAAGATTAAAATCTCAATTGTTGAAATCCTGAAAGCTGAAAACTGTGATACCTATTTAAAGAAAAAAATATATATATAAAGCTGAATTCTGGGGAAGGGATTAGTACATTTTCAGTTGAATACAAGATAGTTGTCAAATTATTCAATCTTGTACTACAGTCCCTTTACCCAGAAGACCATGCTTGTGTTCAGAAAACACCCTTGATCAGAAAATAAACAGATTTCTAAAAGGATCACATTCTGAACCAAAGACATTTGCTGATGTAGAAGTTGCTCCAATGTTACTAAACACATTAAATAGAGAACTATTTATTATTGGTTGGGGATTTGACTGTTGCAGAGAGTAGACTTCTTACATTTACCACTAAACTTAATATAGAAACACCAGCACCTGTTTCACTTTGATTAATGGATAGCACTTTTTTGTTGTTGTGGTACTAAGGGTTGAACTTAGGCATTCTATCTCTGAGCTACAGACCTATTTTATTTGGAAACAGGATCTGATCACTAAGTTGTGGAAGATCTCGCAAAGTTTCTGAGGCTGTTCTGGAACCTGTAATCCTCTTGTCTCAGCCACCCAAGTACTGGCATTATAAGCATGGATAACACTTTCAAAGCTGTCTTCACTGTTTTTTATCAAATATTTACAATTTATACCTTTGTTGCATCCAAAAATTCTAGAACTTATTCACTTGTTTATATGTTAATGACTAGAAAATACAGAGTCCTTTGTAAATGGTTATTTGAAGATTTGGTGAATTTTGCAGGAAAGAATTTCAATAGATTCTTCAAATGATAATGAAAGATTTGAAATTAGGTTTAGTGAAGCCTTCTGTAAGTGAACCAATAAAGGGTTTTTTTTTTTAAATTCAGCCTGTTATAGTTTAAATCTGGAATGTCCCCTAAAAGCTCTTTTGAAAACATTGTCCCCAGTGAGGCAAGGTTCAGAGGTGGAGCTTTTAGGTAGTGATCAGATCATGACCACTCTCACCTCATTAGTGGATTATAGCTGAATGGACTATTAGGAGGTGGGGTGCAGTTGGAAAAAGTATGCCATTGGGAGTGTACCCTAGAAGTTTATCTTCTCCTAGTCTCTTCTCCCTCTCCCTCTTCCTCTCCCTCTCCCTATGCCTCTCTCTCTCCTTCCCAGCTGCCTTGAGCTGAGTACCTTAACTTCTCCATACCTCTTTTGCCATAGTATTTTGCCTCACCTCTGACCCAAAGAAAGGGATCCAGCCAACCATGGACTGAGACCTCTGAAACTGTGAGCCCAAATAAGTCTTTTTTCTTCTAAATTCTTGCCATGTAATTTGATCACAAAATGCATTGGTCTGACTAACACACAGCCCACTGTATTTGGCAGAAATTTCATATGAGTGGACTTGTCATGAGATACAAAGCAATGGAAATTTTGATTTAAAAATGTATCATTTAGCCAAGTGTGATGGCACACATCTGTGATCCCAGTACTTGGGAGGCTGATACAGTAGAATTGCAGGTTAAATGCCAGCATGCCAGCCACAGTTATTAGTAAGACCCTCAGCAACTTAGCAAGACCCTTTTACAAAATAAAAAATAAAATAAGTCTGGGGGTATAGTTTGGAGGTAGAGTACCCCAGGTTCAATTCCTAGTAAAACACAACACACACACACACACACACACACACACACACACACACACACACAGTGGTGGTGCACGCTTGTAATCCCAGTACTTGGAAAGCTGAGACAAGAGGATTACAGGTTCATGGTCAGCCTTGGTAACTTAGTGAGACCCCCTGCAACTCAGGGAATATCTGTTTCAAAATAAAAATAAAAGAGTTGGGATATAGTTCAGAGGTAGAATGTCCCTGGGTTCAATCCCCAGTACCAAAAAAGAAAAAGAGAAGAAAAGAAAATGCATCACTTGTCTTTCTTGGCATTCTTTCTAGCTGATGAAATTCCAGGAGCTTTTAATGAATTCAAACCAATTTTCCCTGAAAAAGCCAGAAAATTTACAGATTGTTGTGAAAATAATTAGGTGCACTTTGCTGTTTGATTACCAGTATTTTTCCCCACCAGATTTGTGGTCTATATGAATTTCTTCATATTACAAAACAACATAGAAACATGGCACAGAAGATGGAAAAAATTAATGGGAAATGTTTATGTTGGTGTACATAGAATCATGGAAGAATTTAAGAGCATCATCATGTTTAAAATAAACATGGATGTATTCTCTGAGGAAAGCCATTCCCCAAAGGAAAGAAAGAAAAAAGAGCAATGATTCATTGTAGTGAAGGACTTCAAAATAGAGTTATTAGTCATTGTGAAAGCCAGCCACATCTTACAGACTACCTGCATGCCATTGCCCATGATCTGCCCCCTGTATTGCGTTTTGTCATAGATCACATTTTATTTTTAGTTTCCCCCCTATTATTTCAATAATTTTCTATGTTATGTATTTCATCTTTGGATCATTTCCAAAATAAGGGACAGAAATTGTGTGAAGATTTTTCAAGAGTTCTAATTCAACTGGGAATGGTGTTGCATGCTTATAATCCTAGTATTTGTGAGGCTGAGACAGAAGGATCACCAGCCCCAGGTCTGCATCAGCAACTTAGCGAGTCCCTCAGCAACTTAGTGAGACCCTGCTTCAAAATAAAACATAATACTAGTAAAATAGAGTTGGAAGTGTAGCTCAGAAGTAGAATGCCCTGGGTTCAATCCTCAGCACCACCAGCAAAAAAAAAAAAAAAAAAAAAAAAAAAAAAAAGAAAGAAAGAAAAAAAGAAAAAAAAAGAATTCTAATTTATTTTATGTATTTTTTCCTTTTGCAAATGTGACTCCACATTATTACAGCAGTCACTTTGTGTGTAAGCATTGTGGATGTACATGCAAGTCATGAAGTTTCCCCAATAAATGAAGAGATGTTCTTTTGTACATCTGCATTTGCAAAAGGTAAAACTTTATGAGATCTTGCCTTTTTGGACAGCTGCATATGCAAAGATGACTCATCAGAAGCCATTGGTTGTCTGTCACAGGATTGCAGATGACATCAGTCAGGAAGTGGGGTGTACACAATTACCAAACACTATGATAAGCACTTTATGATCAATTTCTTTACAAACACAGATTATCTAGTCATAGCCATTATACCTGTGTGACTGTCATTAGTGCACCTGAGTGTTTATGCTTGCAAAATATGTATGTTATTGATGCCCCATTTTATTGTGTAATGTGGTCTATAAAGTGTTCTGCCATGTTTTTATATGGGTCTCAGATGCCACTCCCCTTTAAAATGTAAAAAAAAAAAAAAAAAAAAAAAAAGCTGGATATGGTGGCAGATGCCTGTAATCCCAGTACTTGGGAGGCTGAGACAGGAGGATCATCAGATGAATAAGAATGAACCCACCATATGATCCAGCAATACCACTTCTGGGTATCTATCCAAAAGAATGGAAACCAAACTATCGGACCAATGCATGTGTATCTATGTTTATAGCTGCACAATTCACAATAGCCAAACTATGGAAACAGCCAAGATGTCCATTGACAGATGAATGGATTACAAAACTATGGGGTATCTACACAATGGAATTTTACTCAGCCATAAAGAAGAACAAAATTGTGTTATTTGCAGGGAAATGGATGCAATGGAAAACATTATGTTAAGTGAGATTAGCCAGTCACAAAGAGTAAAAAAGCATATGTTCTCCCTAATATACGGATGCTAGGGAGAAGATGGGGCATAAGGGGGTCTCCAGATGAAAAAGGAGAAACCCTAGATAAGCAAAGAAGTTGACTTAACTGAAGGGGATGGGGAGAGGGGAGGGAAACACACTAATGCACATGATGTACTTTCACAAATATATTAAGGTCAATCACTAAACTGAACTTAGAAAGGAGGGAGGGTGAGGGAGCAGGGTGGGAATTGGGGAAGGGGTTAAATAAGAAATGTGTGCATATATGCCTTTATCAGCTTGTACCTAACAAAGATGTATGATTACAATGCACCAATTATAAAAAAACAAAAAAGAAAAAAAATTCCCAGAATTATGTTTCAGGATTTTGATCTTAGACTTTTGGGAGTTTGATTTAGAGGAATCTCAGCATACAGGATTATATCATTCAGGAGTAACCTGCCTTCACCAAAACAACAACAAAAAACTATTGCTAATGTCACAAGTCACATGTAATGGTGAGAAACTCAAAGCTTTCCTACTAAGATCAGGAACAATAAAAGGATATCCTTTTTTATTGTATTGGAACTCCTAGCTAATGCAATAAGAAAAGGAAATAAAAAGCATATAGACTAGGAAAGAAAAAGTAAAACTATCTTTGTTTTATAATATCTATATAGAAAATCTGAAAGAATCCACTTTTTTCTCCCTAGAGTTAATAAGAAATTATAGTAAGCCTGCAAGATATAAGGCTAATATTACTTTTCTCTATATGAGCAATGAACGAGTGGGATTTGAAATTAAAAACATAGTATCATTTGCATCAGCATCCCTTAAAATGGAATACTTAGATATAAATCTAGTGAAATATAGCCAGGCATGGTGACATATACCTGTGATCCCTGCTACTTGGGAGGCAAAGGCAAGAGGATCACAAATCCAAAGACATCCTCAGCAACTTACTTACACTCTGTCTCAAAATAAAAATTTGGGAATGTATTTTGCTATGTCTATAATATAAGAGGCTTTGGGTTCAATAATCAGCACTGTAAAAACTCTAATGAAATATGTATATGATCTATGAAGAAAACTATAAAACTCTGATAACAGAAATAAAAGGAGAAATAATTACTTTGAGAAATATTCATGTACATAGATAAAAACATTCAATATTGTAAAGATGTTAGTTGTTTGCAACTTAATCTATAGATTCAAAAATTCAAATTTCTGGGTGTGGTCTATATCTGTAATCCCAGAACTTGGGAGGCTGAATCAGGAGGATCATAAATTTGAGGACAGCCTCAGCAAATAGTGAGACTCTCATCAACCTAGCGGACCCTGTTTCAGAAATAAAGATAAAACAGGGCTAGGGGTGTAACTCAGAGGTAAAATGCCCCTGGGTTCAATCTTCAGTACCCCCCTAATTCAAATAGGTTAATTTGTGGATATTAACAAACAAATTCTAAAGTTTATGTGGGAAGGCAAGAGACCCAGAAGAACCAACATGATATTGAAAGAGAAGAACAAGGTTGAGGACTGACTCTATGTGACTTCAGGACCTACTAAAAAGCAATAGTAATTGAGACAGTGTGATAATTGGTGAAAGAACAGACAAATGAAAGAAGAGAATAGAGAGGCCAGAAGTAGACCCACATAAATTTAGTCAATTAATCTTTAACAAAGAAGCAAATGCAGTACAATGGAGCAAAAAGTCTTTTGAACAAATAATGCTTGAACAACAGGACATGCAAAACAGAAAAAAAGAAAGAAAGAAAGAAACCCAATCTTAATGCAGACCATACATCCTTTACAAAATCATGTCATTTGTAGGAAAATAGATGGAACTGGAAAACATTATGTTAACATATTTTTTTTTACTTTGTAAAAAATCTCTCTCTCTAATATGCGGAAGCTAGGGAGAAAGTGGGTCATAAGAGGGGACTCTAGACAAAGAAGGAGAAACCTTAGATGAGCAAAGATGACTTAACTGAAGGTGATGGTGGGAGGTGGGGGGAACACCCTAATGCACATGATGTACTTTCACAAACATATCAAAGTCAACACTAAACTGAACTTGAGAAGGAGGGAGGGGGAGGGAGTGGGGTGGGAACTGGGGAAGGGTTAAATAAGAGATGTGTGCATGTATGCCTTTACCAGCTTGTACCTAACAAAGATGTATGATTATAATGCACCAACCAAAAAAAACAACAAAAAAAGAAAAAAAAAAAACCTTAAATACTCTTACTATATGACCCAGAAGTTGCACTCCTTGGTATTTACCCAAAAGAGTTGAAAATTTATGTTCACACAAAACTCTGCACAGATGTTTGTAGTAGTTTTACTTATAATTGCTAAAACTCATAAGGAACTAAGATGAACTTCAGTAAGTGCTATGGTTTGAATATGGTTTGTCTCCACCAAACTCATGTTGAAACTTGGCCCCAGTGCAATGGTGTTGAAAGGTGGTGGAAACTTTAAGAGGTGGATCTTAATGGAAGTTAGTTAGGTCATTGTTGGCACCACGCTTGGAAGGGATCAATGGTCCACTCACAGAAGTGAGTTTAAGTCTTGTGGAACTGGAATTTTTTCTAACTACAAATGCAGATTGTAATAAATTGAGTTCAGCTTTCTTGGCTCACTTTCTCCCTTCTTTTCTCACTAAACAACTTCTTTTTTATACCTGCTACTTGCCACTCTTGCATGCTTTCCTGCCATATGATGCCATCTTCCATGTTGTGACATGGCATAAGGTGTGGTTGCTCAATATAGTCTCCAGAACATGAGCAAAGTAAACCTGTTATCTTTATAAAGTACCAGTATTGGGTATTCTGTTATAGTAACATAAAATAAACCGGACAAGTAAATAGATAAGTAAACTTGGATACATTCAGACAATGTAATATAATTTAGCACTAAAAGTATATGTGCTATCTAGTTATTAAAAGACATTAAAAGGTAATAAAAACAGCATGGTATTGGCACAAAAACAGACACATAGACCAATGGAGCAGAATAGAAGATCCAGAAACAGACCCACGTGTTTACAGTCAACTGATTTTTGACAAAGGAGCCAAAAACATACGATGGAAAAAAGATAGCCTCTTTAACAAATGGTGCTGGCAAAACTGGTTAACCATATGCAGGAAAATGAAAATAAACCCCACTTTCTCACCCTGCACAAGAGTCAATTCCAGATGGATCAGAGACCTGGAAGTTAGGCCAGAGACCTTGCAGCTACTTCAAGAGGGCATAGGCCCAACACTTCAACACATAGGCACAGGTC
>PVLC010039768.1:0-14138 GCA_004027655.1 Graphiurus murinus
AGGGCTGGGGGTATAGCTCGGAGGTAGAATGCCCTTGAGTTCAACCCCCAGTACCGCAAAAAAAAAAAACAAAAAAAGGGCTGGGATATAGCTCAGAGGTAGAATGCCCCTAGGTTCAATCCCTGGCACCACCACCACCAAAAAAAAAAAGTATTGTGAGTATTTTTGTCCACTGTTTCATTGGCCACATTTGTGAGTTTGTGAACAGTGTAAATCTAAAACTGGAATTGCAGAGCTGGACGTGGTGGCGCACACTTGTAATTCCAGTATTCGGGAGGCTGAGACCGGAGGATCCGGGTTCGTGGCCAGCCTCAGCTACCTAGTGAGGCACTCTGCAACTTAGTGAGACCTGGTTTCAAAATAAAAAATAAAAAATAGGGCTAGGGGTGTAGCTCGGAGGTAGAACGCCCCTGAGTTCAATCCCCAGTACCTTAAAAAAAAAAAAAACAAAACTGGAATTACAGAGTTGTAGGTATACGTATCTTCAACTTTGCTAGATCGAACCCAGGGGCATTCTACCTCCAAGCTACACCCCAGCCCTATTTTATTTTTATTTTTATTTTGAAATAGGGTCTTGCTAGGTTGATGAGAGTCTTACTGCTTGCTGAGGCTGTCCTCGAACTCACGATCCTCCTGTCTTAACCTCCCAACTACTGGGATTTCAAACATGTGGCACCATTCAGGACTAGTTTTACTAATTTAAATGCCCAATGAAAGGGTTTTATACTTTTTGTTTCCCCACATCCTTGTTGACACTTTGTGTAATCTCTTATTGGTCCAATCTTGGGGGAGTGAAATTACCTCATTTTTCTTTTAATTTTTGTTTTCTCTCTCTTTTTTTTTTTTTCTTTCTTGGTGCTGGGGATCAGACCTAGTGGCACTCTACCTCTGGGTTATAGTGCCAGCTCAATTTTGTTTTTATTTTTATTTATTTATTTTTGTGGTACTGGAGATTGAACTCAGGGGCTTTCTACCTCCGAGCTATAGCCCCAGCCCTATTTTTTATTATTTGTTTTGAAACCGAGTCTCACTAAGTTACAGAGTGCCTCACTAGGTAGCTGAGGCTGGCCGAGAACCCAGATCCTCCGGTCTCAGCCTCCCGAATGCTGGGATTACAAGTGTGCGCCACTACGCCCGGCTCAATTTTGTTTTTATATTTTGAAACAGGGTCTTGCTAAGTTGCTTAGGCTGGGCCTGGAACCTGTGATCCTCCTGTTCCAGCCTCCAAGTACTGGGATTACAGGCATCTGCCACTGTACCTGGTTAATTTATGTTTTCTTGATTATTAATGAGGTTAAAAAGTATTAGGGCAGAGATACTGGTCTATAGTTTTTTAATGTCTGCCTGGTTTTGGTATCAGGTTAATACTGTCTTCATGGGATAAGTTGGGAAGTGCTCCTTTTTTTTTTGGAGGTACTGGGGATTGAACGCAACGGCATTCTACCTCCAAGCTACACCCCTAGCCCTGTTTTTATTCTTTATTTTGATATAGGGTCTCACTAAATTGCAAAGACCCTCATGAAGTAGCTAAGTCTGGCCACAAACCTGTGATCCTCTTGTCTCAGTCTCCCAAGTACTGGACTTATAAGTGTGCACCACCACACCAGGCTCCACATTCACGTTTTTTATTTCTTGAGTCAGTTTTTTTTTTTTTTTTTTTTGTGGTACTAGGGATGGAACCCAGGGCCATTTTACCTCTGAGCTACACCCCCAGCCCTATTTTTTAATTCTTTATTTTGAAACAGGGTCTCATTAAGTTTCAGAGGGCCTCACTAAGTAGCTGAGGCTGGCCACGAACCCGGATCCTCCCATCTCAGCCCCCCAATTGCTGGAATTACAAGTATGCACCACCTTGCCTGGCTTCTTGAATCAGTTTTGATGACTTGTGTTTTTCTAGAAATTAGTCCATTTTATCTAGGTCATCTAATTTGTTGCCATATAATTTTCATAATCTTGTAATCCTTTTTTCTATGGAATGTGTGGTTTAATATGCCTTCTTTCATTCCTGATTTTAGAAATTATTCTCTCTTTTTCTTGGTCATTCTTGCTAAGGTTTGTCAATTTTGTCAAAGAACCAACTTGAAATTTTGTTGATTTTTCTTTTCCTCTGGATATGCTGGGCATTCCTTCAACACTCAACCAGGGAGCTGCGGACACTTGCTTCCTGCTTGTGCAGAATCTATAGGTCAGGGAGAGGCGAGCACCTCAGGATTTCTCAGATTTTTCCTGAGTATATACATTGCCTTATGCATGTATGTGGTTTTCTAGATTCTCAGAAATATTTTAGAGCTTTTCAAAGCCACTGTGGACACCTAATTTCCAGGATTGTCCTTGAAGCTTTTTGGTTAGTTTTTTTGCTCTATTACTCATTGTTTCAGATACTACAAGATAAAATACTTACTCATAATTGTTTTTAATAAACACTTCCCCTCTTCCACAAGCTTTTTGCTTTGGGCAGGCAAGATCTGAGTAAGCTTTAAAGTATGGTCTTCTAGAGAATCACCGGATCTGTCAGTTAATCATGGGATATGAGTAAAGCGGATTAAAATACTGTAAAACTCACTTTTTTTTTTTTTAAAAATAAATGCTTTCCAGGTTACTGAAAGTCTTTTGTTAATTTCCAGAGTTCTGAAAAAGTTGATTCATTCAGACAGGTTTTTCCCGTTCTTTCATTGTTTTTATAGAGGGGTGAAGTTTTGGGAGAACCAAACTCTACCTTTTTTTGTGTGTGTGTTAGTGGGGATTGAACCCAGAGGCATTCTACTTTCAAGCTACAACCCCAGCCCGATTTTATTTCTAATTTGGAAACAGGTTCTTGCTAGGTTGATTTGAGTCTCACTACTTGTTGAAGCTGTCCTCAAACTGCTGATCCTCTTGACTCAGCCTCCCAACTACTGGATTATAGGCACGTGCCACCATGGCCAACAAATTCTTTTTTTTTTTTTTTGTGGTACTAGAGATTGAACCCAGAGGCATTCTACCTTCGAGCTATTCCCCCAGCCCAATTTTATTTCTTATTTGGAAACAGGGTCTCAATAGGTTGACAAGAGTCTCACTACTTGCTGAGGCTGTCCTTGAACCTGTGATCCTCCTGTCTCAGCCTCCCAAGTACTGGGATTACAAGCATGCACCACCACGCCTGGCTCAAATTTACCATTTTTGATGCTATGATTTTTTTTTTTTAATATTCCTGAAGAAAAACTTTTCTTTTGGCAAATTAATTTTAAAACAAGGCATTGCACTTTTTTGTTTGTTTTTGAATTGTAACCTAGCTAATTTTCATTTATTAAGTAATTCTCAATAGAGAACTCATATATAGTCCTACCTCTCTATCACTATTTTAGACATTCTCAACCAGGTTTTGCCATGTATAGTATATAGATCTCTTTTATCACCTCATCATCTCTTCTTCATTCTCATAGTTATTCATATAGTTATTGGTTCTTTTTTTTTTTTTCAGTACCGGGGATTGAACTCAGGGGCATTCTACCTCCGAGCTATACCCCCAGCCCTATTTTTTTTTATTCTTTATTTTGAAACCGAGTCTTACGAAGTTGCGGAGTGCCTCACTAGGTAGCTGAGGCTGGCCACGAACCCGGATCCTCCGGTCTCAGCCTCCCGAATTCGGGGATTACAAGTGTGCGCCACCACGCCCAGCTCAGTTATTGGTTCTTTTTTTTTTTTTTTTTGTGGTACTGGGGATTGAACTCAGAGGCATTCTACCTCCGAGCTACACCCCCAGCCCTATTTTTTATTCTTTATTTTGAAACCGAGTCTCACTAAGTTGCGGAGTGCCTCACTAGGTAGCTGAGGCTGGCTGCGAACCCGGATCCTCCGGTCTCAGCCTCCCGAATGCTGGGATTACAAGCGTGCGCCACCACGTCCGGCCAGTTATTGGTTCTTTAAGTAATTTTCTTTACTACATTAGGGAATATACCAGCAACTACTTGTACTTGCAATATGTGTGTGTGTGTGTGTGTGTGTGTGTGTGTGTGTGTGTGTGTGTATGTGTGTGTATGTGTGTAGGGGGGGCTTTGGGGATTTGACCCAGGTGAGGTTCTATGTCTGAGCTACACTTCCAGTCATTTAAATTTTTTATTTTAAAACAAGATCTCTCTAAGTTACCTGGTGCTGGCTTTAAATCTGTGATCTTTCTGTCTCAGCCTCCCAAATACTGGGATTATGTGTATATGCCACTGTGCCAGGCTTGCAGTATCTCTGTTATCCACTTTATAATTTGAGGATATTGGGGCATCTGTCCTTTGTGCTTCTTGCCTCTCTTTCCCAACTTCTGTTATGTTTGTACTGGGGATTGAACCTATGGGCACTGTACCACTGAGCTATATTCACAGGCCTTTTTAGTTTTTATGTTGAAACAGGGTCTTCCTAAAGCCTCGAATTTTTGATCTTTCTGCTTCATGAAGTGTCTTGAGTAGCTAGGATTATAAGTATGTGCCACTGACTCTAGCTTCATATCTGTTTTGTAAGACTACATTCTTTTTCTATAGGTGGACTGTAAATTTTCTTTTTACTTTGAAATATTTTTTTATTTACAGATTTTGCAAAAATAATACAGAGAGCTATCTTTTTTTGTGTGTGTGTGTGTGTGTGGTACTGAGGATTGAACCCAGGGACATTCTACCTCCAAGCTACATCCCCAGCCCTCTTTTGTTTTTTATTTTGAAACAGGGTCTCACCAAGTTGCGGAGGGCCTTATTAAGTTGCTGAGGCTGGCCGTGAACTTGTGATCCTCCTGTCCCAGCCTCCCAAGTATAGGGATTACAGGTGTGCGCCACCATGCCTGGCTAGAAATCTGTCTTTTATACAATGTTCCCTGGAGAGAATATCTTATATTTTTACTTTGAAATAGTTTCCTATTCACAAGAAGTTATAAAAATAATAAAGAATTATCTTTCATCTAGTGCTCCCTGGAGATACTTATATAAACATAACATATTGTCAAACCCAGGAAATTTTTTAATTGGTACATTATAATTGTACATGATAGATTCATAGTATTACATTCACATACACAAAGCATTCTTTAATCTCTATCCTTCTTCTTACTCTTATCTCCTTTTCCCTCTCCTCTTCCCTCCTCTAATTCCTTTCTACTACTACTAAGTCCAGGAAATTGATGTTGGAACAATATTATTAACTCAGGTGCAGAACTTGTTTGGATTTTCTCGTTTTTTTTTTTTTCAGTACTGGGGGTGGAGCCTGGGGGCATTCTACTTCGAGCTACAGCCCCAATCCTATTTTTTATTCTTTATTTTGAAACCGGGTCTCACTACGTTGCAGAGGGCCTCACTAAGCAGCTGAGGCTGGCCGTGAACCCAGATCCTCCAGTCTCAGCCTCCCAAATGCTGGGATTACAAGCGTGCGCCACCACGCCCAGCTGGGGTTTTTTCGTTTTTACATGGTGTATGGCTGTACTAAATTTCATTATGTGTGTGTAAAAAAAAATTTTTTTTATGGTACTGGGGTGAACCCAGGGGCATTCTACTTCTGAACTACACCTCTAGCCCTATTTTTTTTTTTTTTTTTTTTTTTTCAGTACTGGGGATTGAACTCAGGGGCATTCTACCTCCAAGCTATACCCCCAGCCCTATTTTTTATTCTTTATTTTGAAACCGAGTCTCACTAAGTTCCAGAGTGCCTCACTAGGTAGCTGAGGCTGGCCGCGAACCTGGATCCTCTGGTCTCAGCCTCCCAAATGCTGGGATTACAAGCGTGCGCCACCACGCCCGGCTCCCCAGCCCTATTTTTTGTTTTTATTTTAAAACAGGGTCTCTAGGTTGATGAGAGTCTCATTACTTGCTGAGGCTGTCCTCGAACCTGTGATCTTCCTGTCTCAGCTTCCCAAGTACCGGGATTACAAGTGTGCACCACCATACCTGGCTTGTGTGTGTGTAAATTTGAATATTCAACTCCACACTCAGGACACAGAACCATTCCATTAAAAGCGACTCCCTAGTGTTATTCCTTAAAAGTGTGTTCTTTCTTTAACCCTGACTCCTGGCAGCCATCTGTTATCCATTACTAGAACTGTCACTTTGACTTTGTTGTGTAAATCATAAGACCTTTTCAGATTGGTGTTAATAATTCATTACTTTTAATTGCAAATGCTATTTCATTATATGGATAATACCATGTTTTGTTTATCCATTCATAGGTTGGTAGACATTGGTTGGTTTTCAGCTTAGGCTATTGTGAGTTAATGCTGTTGTGAACATTTATTTGTATGTAAGTTTTTTGTGTAGACGTATTTCTCTTGGGTAAATAGCTAGGAATGAAATTGCTGGTTGTATGGTAAGTGTGTTTTTAGGTTTTTTTTTTTTTTTTTTTAGTAGTGGGGATTGAACCCAGGTAAACTCTATCACCGAACTACACCCCCAGCCCCATATTATTTTTATTTTGAAACAGGTCTCACTAGATTGATGAGAGTCTCACTACTTGCTGAGGTGGTCCTTAAACCTGCTATTCTCTGTCAGCATCCCAAGTACTAGAATTACAGGTGTGCTCCACCATGCCTAGCTTTTCTTGGTGAAGTTTCTGCTTAAGTCTTTTGCCTATTTTTTAAATTGGATTGTCTGTCTTACAATTGAGTTTTAAGAGTTCCTTAAAAATTCTGGATGCAAGTTCTTTGTCAAATATATCATTAACAAATATATTGTCCTAGTTTTGTAATTGTACTTTCATGATGTTAAAAATGTCTTTTGAAAAGGAAAAGTTTTAAATTTTGATGAAGCTCAGTATTTTCTTCTGTGCATGTGGTGATAAACATTTTCTCCTATTCTTCTATGACTTTTATACTTGTAATTTGGGTTTCTGATCCATTTTGAGTTAATTTTGCATATGGTATGAGATACATATCAGATCATTTTTTTGCATATGGACATTTAATTGTCCCAACATGATTTCTTTTTTTTTAATTTTTATTATTCAGCATGGATTTTTTATACATTTCTTGAGTACAACAGGGTTACGTATACATTTACGACATATCAATCATTGTCAGAGCACAATTAGCATCAACATGATTTCTTTAAAAAAAAATTACCCTTACCTCATTGCATTTCCTTGCCATATTTATCAAAAGTCAGTTGACTCTAGCTGGACATGGTAGCACATACTTGTAATCCTAGTACTTAGGAGGCTGCAGAGGTAGAATGCCCCTGGGTTCAATCCTAGTACCACAAAGAGAAAGAAAAAAGAAAAAAAAAAAAAAGCCAGGCATGGTGACACACGCTTGTAATCCCAGTACCTGAGAAGCTGAGACCAGAGGATCTGGGTTCATGGCCAGCCTCAACTACTTAATGAGGCCCTCTGCAACTTAGTGAGACCCTGTTTCAAAATAAAGAATAAAAAATAGGGCTAGGGGTGTAGCTCGGAGGTAGAATGCCCTTGGGTTCCACTCCCAGAACCACCAAAATAAGTTGACTGAAATAAAGTTTCTTTCTGGCCTTGTATTCTTCCATTGATCATCATCTTCTTTTTCTTTTCTTTTCTTTTTTTTTTTTGTGGTACTGGGGATTGAACTCAGAGGCATTCTACCTCCAAGCTATACCCCCAGCCCTATTTTTTTATTCTTTATTTTGAAACAGGGTCTCACTAAGTAGCTGAGGCTGGCCTCGAACCCAGATCCTCCGGTCTCAGCTTCCCAAATGCTGGGATTACAAACCTATTGTGTTCTTTTTGATGCTTTGGTCTTAATCTCAATTTTGGATTGCTCATTGATAGTATATAAAAAAGTAATTTATTTTTGTATATTAATCTTCTGTGGCCCTGCTAAAATTCTAGTAGTTCTTTGGTAGCTTCCTTAGAATTTCAGTCACTTTTATATTTGAATATAGGATTTACTGACCTCTTCACTTGGGCCATAGACGGAAGTCCCACCCCTTTGTTTTAAAGTCTGTAATAATTGTCTGTGCTGTGAATTCATCTTCTTTGTGTAACTGCTTGTGGGTTGCTTTCTTAAGTCTATACAAATGTTTCTCGAGAATATAATTTAACTAAATACCTATAATTACTTTATAGAATTATACAAATTAAGATAATTTGGTCATTTTTTTTTCAGGTTCCTCTTAATAAAATAGACTATGAATATAGTGAACTGATTCTATATCAGAATCAAGTGATGAGAGAGGCAGATCTAGTTCATGAATCTTTGGAACATATAGAAACATATGAGAAACAAATATGTGATAAACTTTTGGTGGAAGAAATTAAGGGTAAGTTGACTTTTTCTTTTTTAATGGCTTTAATTAAAGAAAAGAAATTATATATTTTATTTTGTCCTAACACTTAAATTACACTTGTTATGTGTCAGGTAATATTTTAAGCACTTTATTATTATGTCATTATTAAGTAATTTAATTCTCATATCAACCATACAGTATAGTTGTTGTTATATATACTTTAGAGATGAGGGGGACTAAAGAACATGACTCTTTTAACTCCTAGAGTCTTCTCTTTTTTTGTACTAAGGATTGAACCCATTCTACCTCTGAACTATACCCCCAGCACTATATTATTTTGAAACAAGGTCTTAGTAAGTTGCTGAGGCTGGCTGCAAATCTGCAATCCTTCTGTTTCAGTCTTCCAAGTACTTGGGATTTCAGGAGTGTGCAACCTTGCTGGGTTGCTATATTCTACTTTTATTTGTTAATGAATAGCACTTTTATTTGTTAATGTATAGCACCTGACTGATTTTGTTTTCATTGTGATTAGTATTAATAACAATATTATTGACAATATTATTTTTCAATCTGTTGATAAAATGTGGGTTAAAAAACTTGCCCAAGTTTCATGGTTTAGTGAGCTTAGACCCTATTTGGGTCTAGATTCCATTCTTTTAAACAGTATGCTATGCTGCCTTCATATCAAGTATGCATATCCCTATTGGTAAAATACCCTTAGAAAAATAATGACACTGGGATCATCATGAAAGCAAGAGTTATTTATGTTCAGTATAGACTGATTACAAAAGCATGATCTCCATAACATAATTTTAGCAACGTTCATCAACAGAGGGTCTAACAAAGCTTTGTTATCCATCTTTGAGTAATACCATATTAGATAAAATGTCCAACTAAAAGAATAATTAGTTTAGAACTAAAGTTTCATACAGTTGTGGGATCTCTAAAACCTACTAAAATAATAGCTAATACTTTTTTTTCTGTGTGTGGTACTAGGATTTAACCGAGAGTTATGCCACCTCTGAGCTACACACCCAGCCTGTTTGTTTGTTTGATTGTTCGTTTGGGAACTGGGTCTTGCTAGGTTGCTGAAAGCCTTGCTAAAATGCTAAGGCTGCCTTGAACCTGCTATTCTCCTGTCACAGCCTCCAAAGTACTGGAATTACAGGCATGTGCCACCACACCTAGCTACTAATACTTTTTTTTACTCTCTTTGTTTCATAGTGATATACTTACCTAATCTGTTTTATTTCATTTAATATTTTAGAACTTTTAAGATAGGTACTATTTATTTTCCCTATTTTATAGTTGTGGAAACTGAAGCATTAGAGAAAGGTTAAGGATTTGCCTAGTCACCCTGCCTTTTAGTGATAAGAGTTAGTTTCTTTTCTTTCTTTTTTTTTTTTCATGCGTGTGTGTGTTTGGGGTTGGGGTAGTGGGGATTGAACCCAGGGGCATTCACGTCCAGGCCAAAAGCCCAGCTCTTATTATTATTTTTTGTTTGGAAAAAGGGTCTTGCTAAGTTGCCAAGAATCTCACTATGTTGCTGAGGCTTTGAACCTGCGATCCTCCTGTCTAAGCCTCCCAAGTACTGGGTTGATAGGCATGCACAACCACACCTGGCTAGAGTTAGTTTCTTTTTTTTTTTTTTTCGTATTTTTTATTATTATTATTATTTTTTGTGGTACTGGGGATTGAACTCAAGGGCATTCTACCTGCAAGCTATACCCCCAGCCCTATTTTTTATTCTTTATTTTGAAACAGGGTCTCACTAAGTTTTGGACGGCCTCACTAGGTAGCTGAGGCTGGCCGTGAACCTGGATCCTCCAGTCTCAGCCTCCCAAATGCTGGGATTACAAGGGTGCACCACCATGCCCGGCTCAAGAGTTAGTTTCTAAACATATTACATCTTGCTGCCTTCAGGGTCTTTACTTTTCTTTCTTTCTTTTTTTAATATTCTTTGGGGCTAGGGGTTGTATCTCCATGGTAGAATGCTTTCCTAGCATGTTTAAAGCCCCTAGTTTCCATTCCCTGCATTTTGAAAAATAGTTTGACTTTATTTTTCAGAATAGTTTTAAGTGCACAACAAAATTGAGCATATTGAGCATTCTATTTCCAAACCATTACAATGTCTAACACCTGTTGATGTAGTTTTAATTTGATTAGTAATAATGCCAAAATTGTTGACAGTACTGTTTTTAAGCTATTGGTAAAATGTGGATAAATATTCTGGTCTCTTATTCTACTACTACTAATTGATAGGAGCAGAGAAAACAGCAAATCTTTTTCTTTCTGAGATGTTGCTATGCTGTAATTAAGTTTTAACGCTCACAGGTTGCTGTCCTCTTTCCCTTTGTTCTGTAGCATCTATAGGGAGTGCAGTTATTAAGAAGTAAATAGGATAGGGTGAGAACAATTCTAGTTAAGAACTTCTGCAAATTGCCTCATAGTCATATTTATATTTTGCTAGTGAGGATAATTTGGGGGCCATAAATTTTGAATATATAGCCAGTTCTTTATGTGGTTTAGAGAGACCGGTTATGGTGGTGTTTTTTATTTTTTCAGTGAACTTTGGTAGCCCTGTTAATACTCACATATTTATGTCTTTTGTAATCATTAGCATATTAAGATTCTTTAAAAATCTTTGAAAGTTAGAGGTTTTTACTTATTTTATACATATGTTTGTGTACTTATTTGTCCTGTTCGTTCCTCTAGTAACAACATTTGCTTTATGGAGGTAGCAGATAACAGATGTGTTTGAAAATGAAAAATATGCTGTTGTGTATTATATTTAGGGTAAGCAGAGTATTAATTGGACTGACCAGAAAATAATTGTGGAGAAATGGACCATATTTGTGTTTTTTTAAAAATAGCAAATACTCGCCGGGCGTGGTGGCGCACGCTTGTAATCCCAGCATTCGGGAGGCTGAGACCGGAGGATCCGGGTTCGCGGCCAGCCTCAGCTACCTAGTGAGGCACTCCGCAACTTAGTGAGACTCGGTTTCAAAATAAAGAATAAAAAATAGGGCTGGGGATGTAGCTTGGAGGTAGAATGCCCCTGAGTTCAATCCCCAGTACCGCAAAAAAAAAAAAATAAATAAAAATAAAAATAAAAATAGCAAATACTCATGTGTATACATTTTGTAACACAGCTAACTACTTTCTCAAGGTCACAAAGCTAGTAAGTGTGGACATAGTAATTATACCAAATTTAGTACTCTTCTGGAGCTTGAGTGGTTGATACATAACTGGTTGGGTGTGCTGGCTTATAACTAATTGGCACGCCTGTAATCTTAGTATTTAGAAGGCTAAGGTGGAGAATCATAGGTTCAAGGCCAGCCTCAGCAACTTAGTGGGCCCCTGTTTTCAAAATAAAACATTTTTTAAAAGGGCTGAGGGTGTAGCTTGGAGGTAGAATGCCCCTGGGTTCGATCCCCAGTACCACCACCAAAAAAAAAAGCAACACATACACACACACACACACACACACACACAGAGCTTCCTCCAACATAGTGAATGCTGAATTAATATTACTGGAGACATTTCAAAGGGGGCTATGTGTTTGAAATTGATTCTTTGGGGGAATGAGAATGATTGGAGACAGGATTTTTTTTTGGTATTGGGAATTGAACCCAGGGGCATTCTACCTCCGAGCTACACCCCCAGTCCTATTTTTTTATTCTTTATTTTGAAGCAGAGTCTCACTAAATAGCTGAAGCTAGCTGCGAACTTGGATCCTCCAACCTCAGCCTCCCAAGTACTAGGATCACAAGCATGTGCCATCATGCCCGGCTAGAGGTACATTCATTTTTGAGAAACTTTCTTTCATCTTGGATTAGGTTTTTTTGTGTCTAAGAGGCTTAGCTCCTCATTTCACACTCACTTTCAGTTTTTGTGACTAAGTAACAGGATTTGAACTTTAGAAACGACTTGCACTTGAACATGGCTTGTCTCGTTTCTTGCTGTGAAGTGATGTGTAGTGTTATAATTTTTACTAAGTTAACATCTCTGATTTTTATGAGCTAAAAAGGAAACTAAGAGAATTGAATGGAGAATTGTTTAATATATGAACTGACCAGGATATATACATTTAAATCTTGAAGTAGAAAGGTAGGCATAATTCTTGAGAGTTATTCCAGTATTTTACTGTGTTAGGGCTTTTTTAATTATCGCAAAGGGTATATAAAAATGTGTGTAATGCAAAGATTTTTTTTACTAACAAATTATTTTACTTATTTATTTTTTTGCGGAACTGGGGATTGAACTTAGAGGCATTCTACCTCCAAGCTACACCCCCAGCCCTATTTTTTATTCTTTATTTTATTTTATTTTTTGCGGCACTGGGGATTGAACTTGGGCATTCTAGCTCCGAGCTATACCCGAGCCCTATTTTTTATTCTTTATTTTGAAACCGAGTCTCACTAAGTTGCGGAGTGCCTCACTAGGTAGCTGAGGCTGGCTGCGAACCTGGATCCTCTTGTTTCAGCCTCCCAAGTACTGGGATTACAAGTGTGCACCACCACACCCGCTCTTTACTAACAAATTATATCTTACATGTATATTTGGGAAGCAGGAGGCAGCCAAAAATGAATGTTAGTGTGTTAGAATGTGTAAATGAAGGTTTATTTCTGAAGGCAACTGTGAATTAATCTGTTTAGTTATGTAAACTGCAACATACTTCAAGAGGAGACATAAAGAGTTCTTTCATAAATACTCACTAGTAATGCTTAATGAAATCTCTGGGATCAGAAACCTATTTAATGTTTAAGTAAAATGTGATTTTAAACTTAATTTTAGGGGAAATACTGTTGAAATTGGGAAGATTAAAAGAAGCCAGTGAAGTATTCAAAAGTTTGATTGATCGGAATGCAGAAAATTGGTGTTATTATGAAGGTTTGGAAAAAGCTCTACAACTTAGTATGTAATGATTTTTCTCCTCTACCTTTTCTTAGTGTTTGAAGTATAATAAAATGTAAAGTTGTAATAATACTTGAGAACAAATTATTTTAGCCTTAGTACTTGTTTTTCTGTTAAATGTAGGAGTAAAAATTAATTCAGATATTTACAGATAAATGATGATTCTTATGGATAATTCTAGGATCCTCAACCAATTAAATTCTTACCCTAGAGCCAGTCACGATGGCACATGCTTGTAATCCCAGTACTTGGGAGGCTGAGACAGGAGGATCGCAGGTTCACAGCCTCAGCTGCTTAGTGAGGCTCTCTGCAACTTAGTGAGACCCTGTTTCAAAATAAAGAATATAAAATAGGGCTGGGGGTGTAGGTCTGAGGTATAATGCCCCTGGGTTCAATCCCATTACTGTAAAAAGAAGAAAAAAAATTCTTACCCTAATAGACTAAGTAGAACCCAGGTATGGTGGTGGTCTACTGTAATGACAGTACTTAGGAAGCTGAGATAGGAGGATTGCGAATTCGAATCTAGCCTCAGCAACTTAGTGAGGCTCTCAGCGATTTAGTGAGACCATGTCTCTGAACAAAAAATAAAATAGGGCTGAGGGCATAGCTCAGAGGTAGATTGTCCCTGGGTTCAATCCAAAAACCCTCAGTAGAGAGATGAGGAAAAAAATGAACATTCCCTTTCTGGGAAATGTCATAATTATTCAATACTTTTAAATTGTTTGAAATCTCAGCCTTTATTTTTTATTTATTTATTTATTTTTTTTATTGTAGTAATTCGTGCATTGTAAGCATACATCTTTGTTAGGTACAAATTGTATTTTTTTATTGTAATAATGCGTGCTTTGTATATATACATTTTTGTTAGGTACAAATTGATAAAGACAAATGTGCACACATTTCTCATCTGACCCTTTCTCCAATTCCCACCCTGCTCCCTCGCCCTCCCTCCCTCTAAAGTTCAGTTCAGTGAGTGATCTTGATATAATTGTGTAAGTACATCATGTGCCTTAGGATGCT
>PVLC010039769.1:0-14009 GCA_004027655.1 Graphiurus murinus
GCCCTAGGGAAGCCGGTAGGTGGGTCAAGGAAAGGCCTACCTCCCTCCCTCGAAGCTATCGGTGATGAGATCTGCTCCCATTGGCTCCCCCTCCCCAGCTTCACCTCCCTACCTGACCTTCCAATATAATCTATTGTGTGTTCCAGTAAAGCTGAGTTCCTGCAGTGCTGCCTGACCGCTGACTGGACTCCCGGCCGGTGCTGTTTTTTGGGGGGCTTCCCCGACTCCCCAGGGTGGTGGGCTCGGCCGCGACACTCTCTCTCTCGCTCGGCCCCAACAAGCGAAGCAGCTGGCCCGCTTTGCTCTACCCCATGTGGCATGGGACGCAACATCAATTGCGTGGAACGCTACACGTGAGCTCTATCCTGGAAATATTTCCACCCTCTTTAGACTCAAAAATAGGTGAAAGTCAAGCTGTGGGTTACTGGAGTGGAGATGAATCATTTTCTTTCCTTTGGAATTTTGTGGAAAAGATTAAGAAAACCCAGCCAGGCGTAGTGGCTCACGCTTGTAATTTCAGCATTTGGGAGGCTGAGACCGGAGGATCCAGGTTCACAGCCAGCCTCAGCTACCTAGTGAGGCACTCCGCAACTTAGTGAGACCCTGTTTCAAAATAAAGAATAAAGAATAAGGCTAGGGGTATAGCTCGGAGGTAGAATGCTCCTGAGTTCAATCCCCAGTACCGAAAAAAAAAAGATTAAGAAAACCCTGAGAACTTGGAGATACAGAAAATAGTGGTCATGCACTGATCAGCCACAAAAAGTGAAATATCTTGGGTGATCAAGCCATGAGTATGAAGAATCTCAAATACATTTGATTCAAATGGTCAACATGACCCCTGTTTTTGAGGGAAGTAAAAAGCATTTCCACATTGAGAGAGACTTCACTATCCCCCTCCTGCAAAGGAATTCTCTCTGTGTGGGTACAAGACTAGTATAGAAAATAGCCTTTCTATTTATATCATGATCCTCGATCCTGGCCACACATTAGAAGCATTTGGAAAATTAAAATATACCGTGATCAGGGCTCAGCCCTGTAGATTTCTGTTGGTGGAGTAAAACCATTGACATGGTTTGAAGTTCCCCTAGGTGATTCTAACTTGCAGGAATGTTGAGATCCATTGATTTAGGTGGTGGTGGAGGGGGGGCGGGAAGTATGATATTTTTCTGTAGATGCTGATTACTTCAAATCTCAGAAGCTAATATTCAGAAGAACCTCTTAGGTTGAGGAAAGAAGTATTAGAAGAAGAATTTTTTTTTTTTTTTTTTTTTGGTACTGGGGATTGAACTCAGGGGCATTCTACCTCCGAGCTATACCCCCAGCCCTATTTTTTTATTATTTTATTTTGAAACCGAGTCTCGCTAAGTTGTGGAGTACCTCGCTAGGTAGCAGAGGCTGGCCTCGATCCTACGGTCTCAGCCTCCCGAATGCTGGGATTACAAGCGTGCGCCACCACGCCCGGCTAGAAGAAGAATTTTTTAAAAAATATGATTCAGTGAAGGAAAGGAAATATCTAGACGGGGTTCTTCTCAACCTCAGTTCTTAACATTTTGAACCAGAAAGTCCTTGGGCCACAGGGACTGCCCTTTCCGTTGTGAGATGTCAAGCAGCATCCCTGGCTTCTACTCCCTAGATACCAGCAACAGCCTGCTGTTCTCAAGTGTGCCCCACATCATGACAACCACAAATGTCTCCAGGTATTGCCAAATGTTCCCTGAGGTGTACAATCTTCCCCTTCTCCTGATTTGAGAATCACCAATATAGACAACTGGAGTTTGGGCTTCCTCTTTACCTTTAAATAAAGCTGATCTATCTTTTCTAAAATGAACAAGTTTTAAAAAATGATCTGGAATTGGCAGAAAAGTTACCAGCTTTGCTGAAAGGCCAGGAAGGCTCTATCTAATGATGTGAACTACTGTCTTCATGAACACTTTGAAATTAGGGTCGCATGCAAAATGAAAGATTTTTATCCTTTTTAACGAACAGTTATAGATTTCACTATAAATTTATCCTTCAGCACAAAATATGATCTTAGACCCAATATTTATTTTTTTAAAATGCAAACCACAACAAAATCAAGAAATTTTAAATAAAATAGAATAAAATGAATAAATAATAAAAGTCACTAGGGCTTTTTGAAATATAGAAATATTCCAGAGACTTGAGAGAATAACGTTGATGGAATTTGTTTAAAATTTACTTCTTTGCCGGGCGTGGTGGCGCACACTTGTAATCCTAGCATTCGGGAGGATGAGACCAGAGGATCCGGGTTCGCGACCAGCCTCAGCTACCTAGTGAGGCACTCCACAACTTAGTGAGACTTGGTTTCAAAATAAAGAATAAAAAAAAAAAAAATAGGGCTGGGGGTATATCTCAGAGGTAGGATGCCCCTGAGTTCAATCCCCAGTACCACAAAAAAAATTAAAATAAAAATAAAATTTACTTCTTAATTTATTTATTTTTATTTTGTGGTGCTGGGGATTGAACTCAGGGATGTTCTATCTCCAAGCTACACCCCCAGTCCTACTTTATTTGTTTTGAAACAGGGTCTCACTAGGTTGTTGAGAGTCTCGCTAAGTTGCTGAGGCTGGTCTAGAACCTGCAATCCTCCTGTCTCAGCCTCGCAGGTACTGGAATTACAGGTATGTGACACCATGCCTGGGTAAATTTATGTCTTAAAAATATCACTAAATTGATGAGCATGGTGGTGCAGGTGGTGCAGGATCACAGGTTTGCAGCCAGCTTCAGCAACTTAGTGAAACCCTATTTCCAAATAAAAAATAAAATAGGGCTGGGGGTGTAGTTCAGAGGTAGAATGCCCCTGGGTTCATTCCTCACACCACAACCACACACACACTCAAAAAATTACTAGATTTACTGAAATCTCGTTCTCTCTCTCTCTCTCTATCTCCAAAAGAATAAGCAATTTCTGAACTAATATAAGGAAAGCCTTGGGGCTTAGAGTGTAGCTTAGTGGTAGAATGAGTGCTTAGCATGCATGTGGCCCTGGGTTATATCTCCAGCACCAAAAAAAAAAAAAGATGAAGAAGTAAAGCCCTAACAAAACACTGTCAGTGAAGTCATTCTAAGAGTACCACTGAAGAGCTCAGGGGGATTGTTAGTTTCCTGATTTCAGAATGACTTGGTTGACACCAGATATTGCAGCAGGTACCATGGCAACAGCATTTGATATGAGAAGCTGCAGACTTAAAAATGAATTTGAAGCTGATTAAATATTATTTTCTTATGGTACCCATGGTTCTGAGTATACATATACATATACATACACACACACACACACACACACACACACACACACACATATATAAGTGCTTATTTATCACTTAGTCTGTGCCAATCCTGTGTCACAATCTTTACTTGCATTATCTCATTTATCTTTCACAATGGCCCCTAAGGTAGTTAGTCTTAGTTGAGGAACCAGAGGCCAAGCTACGAGCACTAATTTTCCAAGGTCACAATGCTGGTAAGGAGTGTTAAGGGCTCATCTCAGAAGTTCCTGGACTGTTTTTTTTTTTTTTAGTTCCCAGCACCTTTAACGTTTCAGAAATTCTTTCACAATGTACACAGTCCAAAGTAAATATGTAACAGTTCCTTTTACTAGGTAGTTAAGTCCAAATAACTTCAATTATCTCAGTCCTAACAACTTAGCTGTCTTCTGAAAAGATAATACTCATAAATTGAAAGAAAAAATGTTTTATTCTTAAATGACCACAATAACTAAGAGGGTTGGTGTGCCCATCAAGCATGAAGAGCTTCTCAAACTTGGAATCAAATCAGACAGTGCCACCCTCCTGTCCTGTTCCACTCTGAGTTTTGTGCAGTACCTGCTTTTTAGCATGGCAACTGTCGAAAACCTAGCTTCACAAAGACATGGCATTATCAAAAGGAACGTAGTGTGATCTAATGCTGAAGCTGTGAACTACTTTGGGTTCATTGTTCACACTCTGTCTGACAGATGTCAAAGTATTGCTGTGTTTTTCTCAAAAATTTGAAAGGTATGCAGAGTTTGGGAACTGCGGTCTGTTTCCTGCCTCCAAGGCTGTGAGCCAGATTCTGGGCAGGCAGCCAGATTCTCTTTTCCATCCTCTGCCCTCACCTCTGGCACAGAGTCTGGCACATAGCAGGAGTCAGTAGGTGAGGTTCTGGGTTGTTCTTGATCTTAGTTCCATCTCTCATTCTCTATAGGAGATCTAAGCTCAGGGTGACTTCTTTTTTATTTTTATTTTTATTTGGTACTGGGGATTGAACTCAGGGACATTCTGCCTCCTAGCTATATCCCCAGTCACTGTATTGAAACAGGGTCTCCCAAAGGTGCTAAAGCTTGTCTCACTAAGTTGTTGAGACCAGCCTTGAACCTGCAATCTCCTGTCTTAGCTTCCCAAGTACTAGGATCAGACATGTGCCACCATGCCCAGCCAAGGGGTAACTTCTTCCCAAAGCGTGTTGATTCCATATTTCCCTCCTCCCAAGAGTCAGCTCAAAGGAGCTTCCAAGGAGCTTCTAGGGCCAAGGAACCTAGAGTTCCATTTGCTAGCCAACACCTGTTCATGCTAGTAAAGCCAGAGTCAATCAAATCTGTCCACACAAAGTCAGAGTCCCTGGTGTTCCCGGGGATCTACACAGCTGTCCCCCAAACCGCAGCTGCACATGTTTGCCTCCAAGGCTCTTTAGGAAATGAGTACAGGGAGGGAGGTGAGGAGACATTTGCAATCAGGACAAAGAGTGACCTTAACCGCAGCGCATACTCTTGCATGGGTTTCCTCAATACTGATGCACAAGGAGATTTAGAGATATGGACTTACCTAGCTGTCTGCTTCCCACTCTGGGGTATGGCTGAAAGCAACCACCCTGATTCCCTTTTGAAACGAGGTTGTTCATTACCCTCCCAGCATCCCAGTCCCCAACTGATTCTTATGTGTGGTCTGGCTTCTGGCTTCCTTCATGTTGTTGATGCTGGTGAGACCAAATTAACCAAATAAACCAGGTGTGGCAGGGCACACCTGTAACCCCAGTACTTGGGAGGCTGAGACTGGAGGACCAAGGGTTTGAGGCCAGCCTCAGCAGTTTAGTGAGACCCTTAGCAACTCAGTAAAATCTTGTTTCCCAATAGAAACAAAAAGGGCTAGAGGTGCAGTTCAGAGATAGAATGCCTCTGGGTTCAATCTCCAGTATCCACCCCCAAACACACACAAACACACACACACACACACACACACACACACACACACACATCTCACAACCAAAAAAACAAATATGTCTATGAAAACACATGACTCAGTGTGTGTATGTGTGTGTATGTGTGTGTATGTGTGTGTGTGTGTGTGTGTGTGTGTGTGTGTGTGTGTTGTGTATGTGTGTGTGAGATACTGGAGATGGAACCCAGGGGCATTCTACCTCTGAGCTACACCCTCAACTCTTTTTAATTTTTTTTTTTTTTTCAGTACTGGGGATTGAACTCAGGGGCATTCTACCTTTGAGTTACACCCCCAGCCCTGTTTTTATTCTTTATTTTGAAACAGGGTCTCACTAAGTTGCAGAGTGCCTCACTAGGTAGCTGAGGCTGGCCACGAACCGGGATCCTCCGGTCTCAGCCTCCCAAATGCTGGGATTACAAGCCTGCGCCACCACGCCTGGCTTTTTGTTCATTTTTGAAACAGGGTGTCGGTAGGTTGCTGAGAGTCTCGCTACATTGCTAAGGCTGCCCTCCGACCTCCTGTCTCAGCCTGCTAAATACTGGAATTACAGGTGTGTGCCACCATGCCTGGAGTACATGACATTGCTGCTCAACAATCCCATTTCCAGATACTTATACAGATACAACCACATATGTGAGAATGACACATATATTCACATGTCAATTATATCAGTACTCATAATGACGTAAGATTAGAAATAACCTATTTATAGTTTAATGAGGAACTTTTAAGTTATATAAAACATTAAGTAGTCTTTTAAAGCAAGGGTTAGTAGACTTCTTCTGAAAAGGAACAGATGGTAACTATTTCAGCTTTTGCAAACCATACCGTCTCTGTCACAGTTACTCAGCTCTGCCACAACTCAAATGCATACACAATGTGTAAAATAATAGATGTGGCTGTGCTCTAATGATTTTATTTACTAAAATAGGTAAAGAATAGGCATATTAGTTGTAATTTTCCCACCCTGACTTAAAGGAATGAGGTAAGTCTACATATACAACTGGGGAAATACATCCAAGATATGTATTTTAGTTAAGTAAACCAAAGAGGAAAAGAAAATACAAAGGTGTGTGTAAATGCATAAAATATACTGGAAGGCTATATGAGAAACTGTATTGTCGCTACATCTGAGGAGAAGATGTAAAAGGCTAAGGAAAAGGAAATAGCCTTTTTATTATTCCTATTAGAATCTGCATCATGTACATATATTACTTATTTAAAAGAAATATACATTTAAAAACTGGATTTGTATTGCTGGAATCCGTGTGTGTGTGTGTGTGTGTGTGTGTGTGGCACTGGGGATTGAACACAGGGGCATTTTATCTCTGAGCTACACCCTAGCCCTATTTTATTTTTTATTTTGAAACAGGATCTCACTAAGTTGCTGAGGACCTTGAGAAGTTGCTGAAGCTGGCTGCAAACCTGCAATCCTCCTGTCTCAACTTCCCAAGAACTGGGATTACAGGTGTGCACCACCATACCTGGCCAGAATTCTAATTTTACATCAGCACGGACTGTTTGTGCAGCCAACATGCCTCTGCACAACTCCCCATATTATGGAGGCGCACTTTGATTCCCCAATAAATTGCAAACTCTTTCAAAGGGTTGAATTTATATCTACAGGCTTTTCTGCTTCTTGCCATAACATATAATTTACCACAGTGTTTCGTTCAAAGCCGACCTTCTTTATATACTCATGACAGAAAGACTGTAAACATTAATTTATAAAAGTAGAGGTGGGAGGAAACACCCTCAAATAAAACTCAGTTTCTTTTGTATAGGTGGAATGAAATTAAAAGAGACTTCAAGCTCTAAAAGAAACAGTATGTGGAAATATTTGGCCTACGGCGGGTGCTTGTTACACGTTGAGTCTTTGCATAGATTAAAGGGTGGCTGTGCAGAGTCTTGCTCTGTGTTCACACATGTCAATCTTCTTGGGCTCATCTGAAGACATTTCCCAACCACCTACTTCTCTAGGGTTCGAGTCATCCTTAGGATTATGGGGAATGCATCTACAAACCCATGGGCTCCCAGCTTTCTGGGCACCTACTCATTTGGCATGAGTCAGAGCAAGAATGGAAAACATTCCCTCCCTCCTTAGTGGAGGGTTATGTCCAGCTGAGGATGGGCCAGCTTGGGGGTGTTTTCAACTCATGGGGAGGTGGCATGGGTGGACAGTGAAGAACAGGAGACAGTATCTCTGACCTTACTGACTGATGCCCTCTGGCTTTCCTGAAGCAGGCACCCAGCCACTGCTGGAGAATGAGAGGGCACTGCGATTCTCAGATGCCTGCTCGCCACTGATATTCTGGCCCTGGTCTGAGTTGCCATGGTGATTTCAGCATATTAGAGCCGCTGTCTTAATGTATTCGGGAATTTTATGTCTTGAGATGTTGAGTGTTACAATTCTTTCCATCCTTAAAGACTCTCCAGGACAGAGGTTTCACTTCCCAATGGCACCAACAGGGTGCTCCCAGTTGAGATAGTGAGAGACCCCTTTCATTAATGGCCTGTGGTTGCTGGATGAATTCTGGGTATGGAGTCAGGCAATCGAGTGTGTCCTGAACTGAAGGAAAGAGGTGAAGGAAGGGCATTCTGTTGTAAGAAAAGTGAAATACTTCCTTAGGAGTCAACCACAAAACGTTAGATTTGGAGGGAACACTAAGGACTGCCTAGATCAGGCCCTATATTTTGCTGATGGAAAGTGAACACAGAAAGGGTGCAAATGACTTGACCAAGGTCACAGAGATGAAGTTGAGACTCTTCACTCCAATTCCATTTCAGTGCCATTTCTTTCTTTCTTTTTTTTTTTTTTTGCGGTACTGGGGATGGAACCTGGGGGCATTCTACCTCTGAGCTACAGTCCCAGCCCTATTTTTTATTCTTTATTTTGAAATAGGGTCTCACTAAGTTGCAGAGGACCTGGGATTACAAGCGTGCACCACCATGCCCGGCTTCCATTTCAGTACCATTTCTACAATACTGTGCTGCCCTTACACAATAGATAACAGGAAATGGAAATCACTTGGTGAGTGGAAAAGAGTACCTGCCTCCTTTAATTCATTGCTGAAGAATTGCATGTTATTGTTTGGGGCTAGAGGCTTAGGATTATGATGCAGAATATACAGAGAAACACCAAGAAATTCTCTCCCCTTCCAAGGGCTGTGCCACAGATACATGTCGGGGTAAGTCAAGGGAATTGATTTTTAATGATCACTGTACTCAAGATCTCTAAAATCTCTAGTTTTAAGCACGCCAAATAAAAATTATATATATATATATATATATATATATATATATATATATATATATATATATGTTTTTTGTAGTACTGGGGATTGAACCCAGGGGCATTCTACCTCTGAGCTACACCTCCAGTCCTATTTTGTAATTTTTATTTTGAAATAGGGTCTCACTAAGTTGCGGAGTGCCTCACTAAGTAACTGAGGCTGGCCGCGAACCCGGATCCTCCGGTCTCAGCCTCCCAAATGCTAGGATTACAAGCATGCTCCACCACACCCAGCATAAAAATAATATTTTTAATGCACATAGAAGGCAGTCAGTAAACTGGCCAACTGCGAGAATTTGCCAACTCTTTATGACATACATGTATGTCTTTAATGTGGGAGCACCTTGACAGGTAGCACCTACATATGAGATGATGATGATGGAGGTAGACTGCCTCTTAAGTACTTACAATTGCTAATCACATAACTAAAGTGAAATCACATGGTATAGGACTTATATTTATTTTCATATTTCATCTTCTCAAAAGGTAGGAATTATTATTATTAGTCCCATTACAGATGAGTAAAATGAGAATTAGAGAGGTCTCATGGCTACAAGGAGGTAGGTTCAGTATTTATATTCAGACAGGGTGATAGAGGCTGTCTGCCCAGTAGTTTGCACATATACCAGAATCACAGCATGTTCGAGCTGGAAGTGATGGTGCCATCCAATGGCTGCCTTTAATAGATGAAGAAATGGACACCTGGGGAAGTGGAGTGTCTAATTCAAAGTCTCATAATTAGTGGAGGACCTCAGGTTTCCACACCTCAGATGAATACCCTATGCTGGACTGCTGAGAAGGATCTTCCTAATTTTACTTGTCCTCTGATGGTGTGTTTTATCTGTAGGTTTCTGGACCTTTCAGGAAAACCATTGAGCTGTGGATTAGTGCAGATCAGCTGCACACAAAAGGGACAGTATTGTGCAATGTTTAAGAATCCTGGTTCCATTGACCATCAGCTGCAATCCTGGCCTATTTCTTTAACCTTTCTATACCTTACTTTCTGTATCTATAAAGTGACAATAGTAGCTCCCTAGAGTTAATGTTAGTATAGATGTACATTACTTAGCACAATAAAATCTCTGCTTAGGAATAAGCTACTCTGTATTATGATCTGTTATAAATATGGGAGAAAGTTGCACCAGAGTTGAGAGAAGCAGGTGGCTCCCACCCTGGGTAAGCAGAGGTCCAGGCTGGCTGGCCACCTTCATGAGGTTTAGACTTCTGCTTGCCTTTTTTTTGGTGGTGGTACTGGGGATTGAACCTAGAGTGCTCTACCAATAAGCAACATTTTCAGCACTTTTCTATTTTTTATTTTGAGACAGTCTCATAAGTTGCCCAGGCTGGCCTCAAACCTACAATCTTCCTGCCTTGGCCTCCTGAGTAACCTGAATTACAGGTGTGCACCACTATGCCAGGCTGGGCCTCCAGTTCTCTGACATGATACCTCACCTGTGCTTCCTCTTCAGAGTAACTTTCTGCAATTTGTCTGCCTGAAGAGAGTGCTTTTTCTAATTCACAAAGCTAAATTGATGCCAGCAGCTAGCAGTAGAATTGCGCTCACCTTTCCTTCATGGTCTGTTTCACTTAGGTAGTAAACAGGTTGAATTTATGTTTTTACTAAAACTTAATTTATAATCTTCATATACCTCTTTTCTATCAAAAAATGAATTGTTTTTATGTGCATCATGTATAATATATGGGGACTAAAATAAAATAAAAAATTCCACCAGGCCAAGAAGTGGACTATTGGAATTTTCCCACTAAGAGGGATTTAAACTGCTGGACACTAAGGAAGGGTTGTCACTACCACCCATGCTCAGTTTGATAAGATGCTTATTATAGTTGTTTCTACTTCTGCCTTATGCCTTATGGATTCTCTGGTGGATCTCAGCATGTCCTCACCATCTGATTTTGGGGCCACAGGCTCCACTGCAACTGCTGACTCAGCCTATCTTGAGCCCGCGAGTTCCGTGGGGAGGTAATTAGACAGATAGAAGTAGATACTGCCCCAGAGAGCGCCATGAATTAATCACTAGAGACCCTACATGTGGAAGCCACTTTGACTTATCATCTACTTCATTTTTTAAAATTTTTAATTTCAGCTAAAAACTTCTGAGATGTTGTCAGCATTCCTATGGGGCTTTTAGTTTTCTGATACTTTTTTTTCCCCTTAGAACTTACTGGCTATCTACTGAAAAAATTAATTCATACTTCTCTTTTAATTCTTTCTATGGCAATTAAATAACCCACTTCTAAAATTTGCTTTTGCTTTTCACTTTTAAAACCCAATAATAGGGAAAGCTAATGACCCACTGGATTTTATATTTTTACACTGTTTTACACATATTTTTTCAATTGATTTTTAAAGAATTTCATGACCTAGGTAGAGCTGATTTTTTGCCCTATTTAAAAAGTGAAGTAACATGTTAATAATCAACTGACTTGCCCATACAGGTAGCTAATGAAAGGAGAGTGGCTCTTCTGTCTGCTGATCCAGCTCTTTCGCCACCACATCTAATAAGCATAATGCCTGTTACAGATATAAAAACTGTAGTGGGGGTAGGGATGCTAGGTTGCTTTAATCCAGTGGGATTATTTATCAGTCTGAATTTAGCTGTGTGTCCTTCGTCATGATACCTAAAACCAATGAGCCCTCATTTTTGCATCTGTAATGCCTTCCTTTCTAGAGTTAAATAAAAATTATGAGAGCCCATTACTTTGGACTAAGCTTCTGGACTAGGCCCCAACAGACTAGGCTAAAAATCACAATGAACTTGTGCTAAAGTTTCATGTCAACCAGCTAAACTGTTTATCTGACCTGAGAAATCAGAACTAGAGGTAATAGTCAAATCTTCCTTCCTTCCTTCCTCCCTTCCTTCCTTCCTTCCTTCCTCTTTTTGCAGTACTAGGGATTGAACTCAGGGCCTCAAACATTCTAGAGAAGAGTTCTACCACTGAGCTACATCCCCAGCTCTTAATTTTTATTTTATTTGGAGATAAGGTCTCACTAAATTCCCTTGGACTTGGGATCCTCCTGCTTCAGCCTCCAGAATAGCTGAGATTACAGGTGTGCACCACCACTCTCAACTACGATTCAGTTTCAAATTGTCCTGGGGGTGAAGTTCCCTCTGCTTTAATCCTTACATGAAGAAGCAACCAGAATAACCTGAGGATAACCTGAAGTTCCCTCTGCTTTAATCTTTACATGAAGAGGCAACCTAAATAACGTGAGGATAACACATTGTTTAGTTATTTTTCTATTGCTCTTCCTCTTTTCCTTCTATCCTGGCCATTTAAGAAAATAACTAATAACCAATTGAAATAATAAATCTACTTTTTTGTTTGTTTCTACTTTCTTTAGCCCTTTTCTGCCTGTAACGCCAATCTCCTCTGCATGGTTCATTAGAACATGTATTCTATTTAATACATGAAGTTATCTGATTGTAGAATCTAAAATGAAGTCACTGAAGATCTTTAAGAAAAATGTTTTAATTTTTTTATAGTAGGGATTGAACCCAGGGGCATTTACCCGCAGCTGAGCTACACCCCCAACCCTATTTTATTTTTTATTTTGAAAAAGGGTATTGCTAGCCGGGCGTGGTGGCCCACGCTTGTAATCCCAGCATTTGGGAGGCTGAGACAAGAGGATCCGGGTTCGTGGCCAGCCTCAGCTACTTAGTGAGGCTCTCCACAACTTAGTGAGACCCTGTTTCAAAATAAAGAATAAAAAATAGGGCTGGGGGTATAGCTCGGAGGTAGAATGCCCCTGAGTTCAATCCCTAATGCCACCAAAAAAAAAAAAAAAAAAAAAAAAAAGGGGGGGTATTGCTAAATTGCTGAGGCTGGCCTTGAACCTGTAATCCTCCTGTCTCAGCCTCCTAAGTACTGGGATTACAGATGTGTACCACCAAGCTCAGCTGGATACTAACATTTGAAAGTTAAGTGGTATTTTGTTTGAATCCTTGAAAAACTTACTTGCTCTGCCCTGAAATAGAGTCTGTGAAGATGATGTACTTGTAGGAAGTATATAAGCAGAGTCCCATGGTCCAGCAAGAAGAGGTTTAGGATAACTCCACATTCTATAGTATAGCTGGCTAAGTGGATTTTAGGCACTTTTCTCTTATCTCAAGAACATTGCCTCAAGCAAGAAAAAAGAGTTAACAGACCAAGATAATGAATCTAAGGCAGGAAATCTCATGGGTGTGGGCAGCCTGTATGAAACAGAAAAAAAAAAAAGTGCCCAAACTTTTCTATTTGTGTCCTATGCTACATTACTATATAGTATGTGTCTCATAATAAAGGACGATATATATGATGGTGGTCTCATAAGGTTATAAGGCAGGTAGAAATTCCTATCATCTCGTGATGCCATAGCCATTGTGTAGCACGTTACTCGTGTTTGTGGTACTGCTGTAAGCAAACCTACTGTGCTGCCAGTAAAATGATAATGGTATAGCACAGACAAATATATACATTCATTCGTAACTGGTGCATGTATTTACTATACTATACCTCTTAATTGTTATTTTAGGGTCTACTCCTACTTCCAAAAAGAAAAGGTTTACTATAGCTAGGCTTGGTGGCTCATGCCTGTAACCCCAGCTACTTGGGAGGCGGAGGCAGAAAAAAACAAGAATTTAAGGACAGCTTGGGCCACTTAGTGAGATCCTGTCTCAAAATAAAATGGGCTGGGATGTAGCTCAGCGGTAGAGTGCTTGCCTAGCATGAAGACTTGGGTTCAGTTCCCAGTGCTGCCAAGGGGAAAAAAAAATCATAAACAAAGAGAATGTGTGGTGTTACCGCATTAATAGCCTCCAGCCTCTCTCATTTACTGCATCTCTTGAATGCATCATTTCCTCCTGTGCTTGAGTTAACATCATGATTTTTTGTTCATCATGACCCTAGAAGCAATAAACTGTACCACATACACATATACCATATAGCCTAGGTGGCAGTCAGCTATATTATATGTGAGTTTGATATTTGCACAATGACAAAATTGCTTAACAACACATTTCTTAGAATGTGTATTTATTGCTAAGCGATACATGACTGTATTCATTTTAAGAAAGAAGGGACACTGAAGTGACTGCATGGAACAGCAGAGAAGTCATCACTCTGGTTGAACTTCCCTTCCTTCCTTCCTTCCTTCCTTCCTTCCTTCTTTCCTTCCTTCCTTCCTTCTTTTATAGTACTGGGGATTTGAACCCAGGGACATTCTACCTCCCAGCTACACCTCCAGCCCTTTTTATTTTTTGTTTTTTGAAACAGGGTTTTGATAGGTTGCTGAGGGCCTCTCTAAGTTGCTGAAGCTGATCTCAAACCTGCAATCCTCCTGTCTCAGCCTCCCAAGTACTGGGATTACTGGCATGCACCACCATGCCCAGCTCATTCATTCAACTTTTGACAAACATTTATAGAACAGCTGTTCTTTACCATACACTATGCTTACTACCAGGAAAAAAAGATATAAAAATCATTTCTCCTAGTCTCAACAC
>PVLC010039770.1:0-14151 GCA_004027655.1 Graphiurus murinus
AAAAAAAAAAAAAAAGAAAAGAAAATTGGGTTTCCCAAAATAGATTATAATAGTCTTCCCCTATTTGCAGGGAATATGATCCAGGACCCTCAACTGATGCCTGAAACCTTGGATAGTACCAAACCCTGTATCTTCTATGTTTTTTCCTTAAAATACTGTAATAAAGTTTAATTTATAAGTTAGAAACATAAATAAATTAAAAATAATAATAAAACAGAAAACTATAACAATATAGTATAATAAAAGTTTGTAAGCAGGGCATGGTGGCGCATGCCTGCAATTCCAGTTTTTGGAAGGCTGAGACAGGAGGATTGGAGATTTGAGCCCAGTCTTGGCAACTTAGTGAGACCCTGTTTCAAAATTAAAAATTAAAAAATTATGCTGAGGTTTAGCTCAAGAGTGGAATGCCTTTTGGTTCAATCTCCAGTAATACACACACACACACACACACACACACACACACACTCACTCACAAAAGTTATGTAAATGTGGTCTCTCCCTCTTTCTCAAATATCTTACAGCACTTTTACTTTCTCACCCAAAGGAAACATTTTAGAGCTTCTCTTTGGTATATCCAAAGTGCCAGTATCAGCACCCTTGGGTTTGGGGATCATTATTAAGTAAAATAAGGTATTTGAACACAATTCCTGCAGAACTGTGATGCTCAGTCTGATAACTGAAATGGCAGCTAAGTGATTAGCAAAGATGAGGGGGTTAACATGTACAGCATGGATACTCTGGATAAACAGATGATTCATGTCCCTGGAAAAACAGAGCAAGACTCTATATTTGAGTATCACATCATACGTTCAAAATAGTGTACAACTTAAAAATTATGAATTGTGCTGGGCGTGATGATGTATGTCTGTAATCCTAGTATTTGAGAGTCTGAGACAGAAGGATTGCAGGTTCTAGACCAACACATAAATTTAGGTTGCCAATTGCCTCACTAAGTAGCTGAGGCCAGCCACAAACCTGCAGTCCTCCTGTCTCAGCCTCCCAAGTACTGGGATTACAAGTGTGTGCCACTACAACCAGCTAGCAAGACCCTGTTTCAAAACAAAAACAAAAACAAAAAACAAAACTCAGGGGTGTGGTTCAAAGGTAGAATACCCCTGAGTTCAGTCTCCAGTACCACCAAAAAATATATATGAACTATTTATTTCTGCAATTTTCCATTTAATATTTTTGGGTCATAGTTGACCTATAACAAACCATGAAAAGCAAAAACATAGATAAAGGGAGACCACTGTAGAGGCTAACATTTATCCAGATAACCACCTTTATTAAAGAGGTTTTATGTCTACTTATAGCCTATGAAGTATCAAAAATTTTTAAATGTTATTTTACTTTATTTCTTCAATGTTAGAAATGTTCATTTTCATTATCATAAATGTTTTATTTATTATTTTATGCCAAAGTTTTATGTTCCAAAAGAAAAGAATAAACCAGGTGTGGTGGTCCACACCCATAATCCTAGTACTTGGGGGCTGAGACAGGAGGATGCCAGGTTCCCAGCCAGCCTTAGCAACTTATTGAGGCCCTCTGCAACTTAGCAAGATCTTGTTTCAAAATCAAAATAAAATAGGGCTAGGGGTGTAGCTCAGAGGTAGAATGCCCCTGAGTTCAATCCTCAGTAACACACACACACACACACACACACACACACACACACACACACACACACACACTATTTATAAATACAGATTTTTCCATCTTGCCTTCGTTGAATTCCCTAGTTCTTGGGAACAAAGGCTGTACATTTAGTCCCAGCTACAGGAGGTGGGAGGATCTCTTGAGCCCAGGAATTCAAGGCCAGCCTGGGAAACACAGTGAGACCCCATTTCAAAACAAACAAAAAACAAACAACAGCAACAGAATTTTTTTAGCTCTGATATTCTTGCTGCCAGAATTTAGACCAGTGGATATACCTTCTTTATTTTCTTTAACTTAAGGTCTCCATCCTACTATTTGGATGGTGGGCTCTGATAATCACCCTATGGCATTAATTCCAACTAGAGGTTTTTCATTCAAAACTCCTTAAATAGCCTGGTTAACCGAGCTGAATGCAGGGATTTGAAAAGCCACTGAAAAAAATTCCAAGAATTCTAATATAGCACAATTTTAATTTAGTTAAGTCACTTATAAACAAAAAAATGTATCACTGATCAAAATCAGCATACCCTAAATAAATGTAACCTATTTCACAGATTTAACAGTGATGGAAGGGATCTCAGAGGCCATCTACTGACCTGAGCACCTCATCGTACTGGTGAAGCACAGAAGTGAATTCCCCAGAGTCACACAGTGAGGTAGGTGGTATAGTGACAAGAGCTGGAACCTGCAGCTAGATCTCTTGACTCTTGATTCAGAAATCCTTCTCCCCTACCACATAACCACTGGATTCCTTTTACTTTCTCTCCAAATCACTCCATGAACCCGGAGAATTTTCTTGACTCAATACTTAGGTGACCACAGTTATTTTAACTTCATTGGTCTTTCAGCCTCAAGTGGGTTTCTAGCATTCCCAGTTCCTAATTCAGTTATGCAACCCATCAGCATAATTTAACCAACATAAGTCTGCCTGGGTGAGAAAATATGTGGATGCTTCTATCAGCATCAGTTTTTTTTAAGAGAATAACCTAATAATTCCTTTTTATGAGCTCCAGTTGAACCCAGGTATTAAAAAAAATTATCAGAAAATGTGCATGTCCATTTCTTTATTTTTTGTGGAGCTGGGATTGAACCCAGGAGCAGTCCACCTCTGAGCTACACCCTCAGCACTATTTTTTATTTTTATTTTGAAACAGGGGCTTGCTAGGTGATGAGAGTCTCACTAATTTCTGAGGCTGTCCCTGAACCTGCAATCCTCCCGTCTTAACCTCCCAAGTACTGAGATTACAGGCATGCCCCACCACTCCTGGCTGTGCATTCCTTTCATAAAGTGTCTCATGTAATATGCTTTTTTTGTGTCAATTATAGTGTCACCTGTGGTAGGTTGAAACTCTTTCTCTGATCAAAAATCACATGCAAATTCGTTCACTTGCCATATTTAGACTCTATTTAAAATAGATTGATTAATTAAATGAGTAAGAAACAAATATCCAATTAACCAATTACTCATTGTGGAAAGGCATCAGAGGGTGAGGGTTTTTTGTTTTGTTTTGTTTTGTTTTTTTGCCATACTAGGGATTGAAGTCAGGGGCATTCTACCTCCAAGCTACATCCCCACCCCTATTTTTTATTCTTTATTTTGAAACAGGGTTTCACTAAGTTGCAGAGAGTCTCAATAAGTAGCTGAGGCTGGCCTTGAACCCAGATCCTCTGGTCTCAGCCTCCCAAGTATTAGGATTACAAGCATGTGCTACCACACCTGGCTACAGAGGGTGAGTTTTTAATTTGAATAAGAGTCTTAGAATTTCTCAAGATAGAAAAGAGCAGTGCCAAATTGAGGGAGCAGGGACTCTGATTCTGTTTCTCAAATATTTTACTTTCATATCTCTGGTCTTTGTCAATCTTTTTGGAGTCTCCAAGGCAGACAAGCAATTGACAGTTTCTTACAGTAAATCATTTTACCTAGAAATCCTGCACAGCAGGTATTGCCTGACTTAGCTGAAATGATAAACTAGCAATGTTGTTATTCAAGTTAGGAGGACCTGAAGGAGCATAAAGCCACCTGCTATGTTGTGATATCTCCTTACAAGAGTGATAAAGAACTTCAGTGTAACAGAGGGAGGAGGGCAACATTTTCTTGAGCCTTTAGCATGACTAGAATGGAGGACTAGGATCTTCTAGAGCTTTCCATGTGGGTTAAAATACCCAGAGAAGAATCAAGCCCAGCCTTGATCTTGCCTATAACTCCATTCTCTATCAATATCTCAGAAGATATCACAGATCTACAAAGATGGAAGTTCCAGAAATATTTCCCTGCTTTCTTAGGAAATTTCTACAACTGACTTCTTAAGAAGTAGCTCACAGCCAGGCATGGTGGTGCACACCTGCAATTCCAGTACTTGGGAGGCTGAGACAGGAGGATCACAGGTTTCAGGACAACCTTGGCAACTTAGGGAGACTCCCAGCAACTTAGGGAGACCCTGTTTCAAACAACAAATAAAAAAGGGTTGAGGGTGTAGCTTGAAGGTAGAATGCCCCTGGGTTCAATACCTAGTAACACACACACACACACACACACACACATACACACACACACACACAATGTATTCATATGCCTGGAGTGTGAATGAATATGACTTTTCTTCTTATAGAATAGACTACACCAGAACAACTCATGTCCCACCATGGGTTTAGCAGGCGCTGACAGCTAGGTCACTGTAGGCATTTCAGCTTCATGCTTTTTCCTCTGGAACCAGGCAGTCTCATTTAGAAATTCTTAAGCCTCCTGTTGCCCCAACCCACCTCCCCCACCCCCTCCCCATCACCGCCACATATCACTACCACCGACTCTAACCTCCCAGCATTCTTTCCCAGGGCACCAAGATTCAGGCTGAGACCTGCTTTCTGACAAAGGTGTTTCCTTCCTATCTGGCATATCCCAGGCAGAAATCACGTTTCATAATGTTTTTCTCCTTTTGTTCTCAGATGTTCTAAGTCGTCCGTGTTGGGACACCTGGAGCATAGCTGGCTCCCAGAACAAGGAGACAGACTTGCCAACATGCTTGCCTGGGATGTCTCTGCAGTGGAAATCTTGGGACTGGGGCCTGTTTAGAAATACCAGAGATAACGTGGGAAAAGAAGTGCCAATGCTTCCTATTAGAACAAGCCAGAAAACCACATCGATCATTTTAAAGAAGCCAAGCTTTTGAGTGGAGGTGAGAGGAAATGGCCTAGAAGGGGTGTCAGATCACTTTCCCCAACTTGCTGAATGTATTTAGTTTTGTTTCCCCGCCCTGGTTTGAACAGTTCCTGTACTTACCTTCTATGGGGATGCTACTAAATATGGTGGGGTCCGGTATCAATTCCTGAGTCAAGCAAAAGGCCACCAAGTGAACAGAGAATGAGAAGGTCCTCCCTTAGCTCTATCTTTTAATCACTAAGAATGTTGATTCGTTGAAGTCTAAACTTTCACTGGCACCATCTTGGCCTCGCATGCCCTACCTTGGCCTCTCACAGTCACCTCCATCAAAGCTACGGGTGAGTCAGCTGAAATGGGAAAAAGGAAAGAGGTGTGTTTCTGGCTGCTGCACACATGACTCTGCGCAAGGAACGACTGCAAACAAAGCCTTAGTGCTGCGACTCTAAAGGGCAGGGTGTGGGAAGGTTTGCAGCACGGGCAAGCAAGGTTGAAGCAGCGTGTTGAGCAGGTTGGACATGTGTACTTTCCCTCCATTTAATAATTAGAAAGGAATTAACTCTCCCCGCTGAGCTGCGGTCCAGCTTCTGGTGCTCCTTGTGGAAAATACCACTAAGACAACACCACGCTTCACAACCCTTGCATGCCCTGGCCAGGGATAAAGAGCTCCCATTTTCCCTGTAGTGATTTTTTTTTTTCTCCACTAGTTACTCATGTTCTAGTATGTTTGTTAATTAAATGTGGCTTCTCAGGTTGGTTTTATAGAAAGATGTTTTTACAGTGTGAGGTCAAGCACCTGAACTCTTGTTTGGTTGACTCTCTGTTTGTAGCCAAGAACACAGAAAAGTCCTTTGACTCCATGGTATGTGTGCTACCTTCAGTGCAATTCCTCAAGTTCTGCGTAACTACAAGTTATCTGTCCTGTTAACAGAGAAGACAATATCACTTCTTTCAGACCTCTGTGGAATGCTGCAAGGTAAGAAATGAAAATTGTTCATCCCAAGCCTGGAGACTCCAGTGTTCTCTCATGAAGGACCAGCAGATGTTTCGTAGGAATCCTGGATTCTTTTCCTTGCTGTGAGGCTTAAAACATCTAGAAAAACATTATGAAATGTGATTTCTATCTTCCTGGCAGTAAGGAACAGTGTAGTATTTGATTTTAAAAGTACACACACATACGACTCTTTGGAGACAAGTTGTAGCTTGTGTCTTGGAACCCCTAGTGAAATCCCAGGAGATTAAAGAAAGAAAGGACAAACACAGAGTGGGTTTCAGTAGACTCAAGTCAGACTGCCCCTGTTCAAATCCCAGCTCTTTTACTTACTAAGTACGAGATGGTGGGCAAGTTAATCTCTTGGTGTTTTGGTTCCCTGGCCTGTAAAATGGGAACAATAGTAGTCCCTGCTTCAGAGGGATGCTATGAGGATTATATTCTTAAAGTGTTAGCACATAGTAGGCTCTGTGTAACTGTCTGCTAAATAAATTTAAAAAGGTACACTTTGTAACGCATTAGTTTGTGAGGGCTGCTGTAACAAAGTGCCACAGACCGAGTGGCTTAAACAATGGCAATTTATCTATCATTTATTTATTTATTATGGTACTGGGGACTGAACCTAGGGGAATTCTACCTCCAAGCTATACCCCAGCCCTATTTTATTTTGAAACAGCATCACATTAAGTTGCTGAGGGCCTCACTAAGTTGCTGAGGCTGGCCGAGAACCTGCAGCCCTAGCCTCCCATGCACGGGGATTACAGGTGTGCGCCACCACACCTGGCTGTAATGGCAGTTTACTGTCTTACAGTTCCAGAGGCTGGAAGTCTGAGATTAAAGCACTGGGTGTCTATGGTCCATCTGACACTTCTCTCCTTGGTCTTCCCTCTGTGTCCAAATTTTCTCTTAATATAAGGACATCAGAAATATTGGATTGCAGCTGGGCGTGGTGGCACACGCTTGTAATCCCAGCATTCGGGAGGCTAAGACCAGAGGATCCGGGTTTGCAGCCAGCCTCAGCTACCTAGTGAGGCACTCCGCAACTTAGTGAGACTCGGTTTCAAAGTAAAGAATAAAAAATAGGGTTAGGGGTATAGCTCGGAGGTAGAATGCCCCTGAGTTCAATCTCCAGTACCGTAAAAAAAAAAAAAAAAAAAAAAGAAAAAAAGAAATATTGGATTGGGGCCTGTCCTAATGACCTCACTTAAATTTAGTCACCATTATAAAGACCCTAACTCTAAATGTGGTCATATACTGCAGTACTGGAAATCAGGACTTCAACATGTGACTTTTGGGGGTACTCAAATCAGCTGGTACCAATAATTTTAAGTTGAGCTCTCTTGGTTCCAGAGGAACTCCATGGAGCTGAAGTAGCCACATATCATAACAACTACCCAACCACATGCAAGAGAACTCCTTTATCTGTATGTATCTCCTTTATGCCCTGTTACATTCACCTATCAAACTCACTTAAAACTGTACTTAGAAGCCGGACATGGTGGTGCTCACTTGTAATTGTAGTACTTGGGAGGCTGAGACAGGAGGATTGTAGGTTTGAGGCCAGCCTCGGCAACCTAGTGAGGCCCTTAGCAACTTAGAGAGGCCCTGTTTCCAAATAAAAAATAAAGTAAGGCTTGGGATATAGCTTGGAGGTAGAATACCCCAGTACCAAAAAAAAAAAAAGGATATGTGTGTGTGTGTGTGTGTGTGTGTGTGTGTGTGTGTGTGTGTAGTCACCTAGATGCTGTGCCTCTCCCAAAACCTCCATAAACCCGTTTCACTTTTTCTCCTCTTAACTGTATCAAAATATACATAACACAAATTTACTATTTTAACCATTTTCAAGTGTACAACTGAGTGCAGTAAATACATTCATATTATTGTGTAATTATTACTACTATCCATCTTTAGAGCTTTTCCACCATTCCCAACTAAGGCTCTATACTCATTTAACAGGGCCATAAAAAGGAATGAGTTTATTTTATCTTATTTTATTTTGCAGTACTGGGGATTGAACCCAGGGGCATTCTACCTCTGAGCTACACCCCCAGCCCTATTTTTTATTCTTTATTTTGAAACAGGGTCTCACTAAGTTGCGGAGAGCCTCACTAAGTAGCTGAGGCTGGGCATGAACCCAGATCCTCTGGTCTCAGTCTCCCAAGTACTGGGATTACAAGCATGCATCACCAGACCTGGCCCCATTTTTTATTCTTTATTTTGAAACAAGGTCTCACTAAATTGCAGAGGGCCTCACTAAGTAGCTGAGGCTGGTTGTGAACTCGGATCCTCCAGTCTCAGCCTCCTAAGTACTGGGATTATAAGCGTGCGCCACCACGCCAGTCCTGAGATCCTCTTGTCTCAGCTTCCCAAGTACTTGGGATTACAGATGTGTGCCACCATGCCTAGCTTCTCTGATTCTTAGTTCCACTCTCCATACTTATTCATCTGCTTACCAAAATCACTCTTCTGTTCACAGCAGAAGTCCTTGTTCTACTGTCAGATTCCTAACCCCAATTTCTACACACACACACACACACACACACAGTAGGCCAATACTCTCCTCCAATTTTTCATTCTCTTCCTCTCCAGGGTTGACCTGTCACCAAACCCAAAGCCCTGTTATCCCATGTACTTTTTAGATGGCCAAGGACCAGAACTGAATAGAAATGTGAAGATAAAATGCATTTCAGGCCAGGCATGGTGGTGCACGCTTGTAATCCCAGCATTTGGAAGGCTGAGACTGGAGGATCCAGGTTCGTGGCCAGCCTCAGCTACCTAATGAGGCACTCTGCAACTTAGTGAGACCCTGTTTCAAACTAAAGAATAAAAAATAGGGCTGAGGGTAGAGCTTGGAGGTAGAATGCCCCTGTGTTCAATCCCTAGTACTGGAAAAAAAAATAAAATAAATAAAGGGCTGAATGCTCAAAGGTAGAATGCCCCCGGGTTCAATCCCCAGTACTGAAAAAAAAAAAAAATGCATTTCAGGAGACTTGTTTCTCTTGGGTGGCTGCGGGACACCTTCACACAGCTGACGTTCTCTGCCTCCCCAGGTCAGGGCCCCGACTTTGCACAATTTCCCCTGCTTGCTTCCTGCATCATCTCCTTTCTTCTCTGTGCTACTCAACTCTCTACTTGTGCCACTATCACTCCTGTGCACGATTCATATTTGCTCTTAGGCAACTATCATGCTAAAAATAGAATCAAGCCGGGCGTGGTGTCGCACGCTTGTAATCCCAGTACTTGGGAGGCTGAAACCAGAGGATCAGGGTTTGAGGCCAGCCTCAGCTGTTTAGTGAGGCCCTCTGAAACTTAGTGAGACTCGGTTTCAAAATAAAGAATAAAAAATAGGACTGGGGGTGTAGCTCAGAGGTAGAATGTCCCTGGGTTTAATCCCCAGTACCCCCCCCACAAATATATATATATCATCAAACTGCAGACATCCTACTGTACCAGTTTGGGAAAATGATGAGTTTATTAATATGAATTCATGTTTTAGGAAATATTTGCATTGTGGTACATGAAAACTCAAATGGCTACCGAGTGTGTCTGTGTGTGTGTCTGTGTGTGTGTGTGTGTATGTGTGTGTGTGCGTGTGTGTGTGTGCATGTGTGTGTGTATGTGTGTGTGTGTGTGTGTATGTGTGTGTGTGTGTGTGTGTGTGTATTCACCCTACTCCTGGACTCTTAAGACATCTACTCCTGTCTCAGTCACAGTGTCACCTTAGAGGAAAACAGCACTTGAAATGTTTGAGTGCTTGGCCTCAAGGTCAGAGAATGTAAATGATGAGGTCCCTATTTTTGAGTGGCTTATCCACCTCATTTACTGAATTGCCTGGCTTAGGTGTTTCTTCAGGTGATCACCTCTGAAAAATTCTCATTGGGAGACTTCAGAACAATGAGTTAAAATTAATTTCCCTCCCTTCCTTCCTCCCTCCCTCCCTCCTTCTCTTCCTTCCTTTCTCCCTTCCTCCTGGCCTCCCTCCCTCTCTTCTTCCTTGTCTCCTTCCTTCTCTCCTTCCTTCTGTTCTGGGGATTGAACCCAAGGTCATTCTATCTCCAAGATCATTCTGTCTCAGCCTCCCAAGTACTGGGATTACAAGCATGTGCCACCATGCCCAGCTAAACCATATATTTAAAATTCCTGATAAATAAAGCTAAAGCCTCCTCCTCGTGGAGCCTTTCTCAAACCTGCTAATTTTGCATAGGTTGAAATTCTTGTTTGAGCTTCTTCTTTTAAAATTTCTTCTATGTTTGGGCTGGGGGCGTGGGTCAGTGGTAGACAGCTTGCCTAGCATACAAGAGGCCCTGGGTTCAGTTCTCAGCAAAACACACACACACACACACACACACACACAGTCAAGAATTTCTAGGAAAGGTAGAAGAAAAATGGGGAGTCTGGGTACCATGCAAGTATGAGCTCCTATTTTCCTGAAGATTAACTTGGCAAAAATGATTTTTTTAAAAAAACTATGTTTTTGTTTATTCGTTACTGGGGGATTGAACTCAGGGGCATCCTACCTCTGAGTCACCTCCCCCCCAGCCCTATCTTATTTTTATTTTGAAATGGGGTCTCACTAAGTTGCTAAGGCTAGCCTCAAACCTGCAGTCTTCCTGTCTCAGCCCCTCAGGGTGCTGAGTAATTTTTTTCTGTAAGTGGGTGGTAACCCAAATAAGTTTAAGTTTGGAAGTCGATCATATAGGTAAACCCTTGAAAATAAATCTTTTGCTGAAAAACATTTCAACGAATGGCACATATATCCTTTTAAATTACCAAAGCTTGAGCACTGGGGCAAATTCACTGCTGGCATTATAGTGGATGGGGGGATTTGCTAGTCATTCCCAATGCAGGAATATAAACACGTGCAGCTCCCGGTAAGCCTTTTTAATGATAGCTCGTCTATTGTTCTCAAGCAAGACATTCTAATGCCGGAGTGTCAATCTTCACTCCAATGAATGGACTTTCTGTTCTCCCTGACTTTGCTTTGTGAGAATAAAAGATCAGATCGATCTTGTTAATATGTTGTTTTTAATTGACTTGGCTCCAGGGATTTCTCCCACCCCCATCTTTCATTTTATTTCGCTTCCCTTCAAGTGTCATGCCAAGAAAAGCAAGGATCTCTCCTGTAATGTATTTAATGCCATCCCAATTTTTGTAAGCAGCAGTGTATAGCAGGAGAAAGTTCAAAATGAGAATTTGTTTTCTAAGGAAGAACAGTACAGATAAACCTATAAAGCTAGCTATTATATACACGTATATGGCCACCCTAGCGATTATAGTGATTGGTAGCTAGAATTTCTTCCAAAGGCAAATACAATTCCACAATAGGGAGAGTTGACCTAACACTCCTGGGTAATCTAATGAAGTGCCCAGTAATTCTGCTTTGTCTCTATTCTCAGTCATTTTATTTTTGCCCTTAGCTTATCAATTGGAGTGGTGATTCATATTTGCTATTGGGAAGTTACATCTGGCTACTCAAGTTTTATTTCAGATGTAAGGCACACTGCTCTCTTTGAATAGTATGGAATTCCTTTTCTAGTGAACATGTCATAACAAATCCCAGAGACCATAACCCTAGATAAGTTTTTATTTATAAACAAGTTATCTCCTTTCATCTCCTAAACATTTTTTTTAAACACACTAAAAAGAAAGAAATACTAGTTTTCCCAAGGGCTAAAATTTTAGCCTGTGTTGCAACTATTTCTTCATCCACTTGAGTTTTAACAGTTTTTGAATGGACTAAATAAAGCCTGGCCACTGTAAAAAGAAAGAAAGAAGCCTCCGTTAGGGGTCCCCAGAACTTGATTAACACATTTTAGCTAGGGATTGATCCTAAAGAGATGTAATTAATATTCTTCTACCCAAACTAATGTTTTAATCTTGGTTTTTGAGAGAAAACAGAAAGAGAGGTTTCTACAGATTATTTTTACATGTCAGTCACTAGAATGTTGACGTTCGCACTCTGTTTTATAATTGTTATCATCATCACATTAAAAAGTACTTATTAAGCCAATAAATCTCAGTGGTGCTGTGGTAAGCAGTGTATAAAGAGAACTACATCGAGACAATTCCCATTTCGATGGGTGGAAAAGGGAACCTAAGATTGAGGTACAACATGAAGAATATAGATTTGTTCCAGTGGGTAAGGAATTATGAAAAAACAAGAAAACTAGGGGGTGGGCTGGGGGTGCAGCTGTGTGGTAGAGCAGGTGCTCAGCAGATGTAAGGCCCACATTCCATCCCCAGCACCAAGAGCAAAAAAGGAAAAGGAAAAGAAAACAAAATTATGGGCCTTGTTGTTTGTTTTCACAGTTTAGTTAATTAAAAAAGCAAAATAAAGCCAGGCGTGGTGGCACACGCTTGTAATCCCAGCATTTGGGAGGCTGAGACTGGAGGAACCGGGTTCGTGGCCAGCCTCAGCTACCTAGTGAGGCACTCCGCAACTTAGTGAGACCCTGTTTCAAAATAAAGAATAAAAAATAGGGCTGGGAGTGTAGCTCGGAGGTAAAATGACCCTGAGTTCAATCCCCAGTACCGCAAAAAAAAAAAAAAACAAAAAAACAAAATAAAGCCAGGCATGGTGGTGCACGCCTGTAATCTTAGTACTTGGGAGGCTGAGACAGGAGGATCGTAGGTCCACATCCAGCCTCAGAAACTTAGTGAGACCCTGTTTCAAAATAAAATAAAATAGGGCTGGGGGTGTAGCTCAGAGGTAGAATGTCCCTGGGTTCAATCCTCAGTACCACACACACACAAAAAGCAAAATAATTATACAATCATACAACTATAGAAGTAGAAGAGACCTTAAGGAGTACCTAGACCAATCCTCTAATTTTATAGATCAGGAAATTGATACAGAGGGGCAAAGAGACTTTCCCAAAGTTTATGGAGAATTAAACTCACAGTTGAGATTGCAAACTAGGTTTCCTAAATCGAAATTTCCTATCACACTAGTCTGTCTCCATGTTTTCTACAACACGTGCTGAGTACAGTGGGGCACCATACCTGCAACCCCAGCGTCTTGGGAGGCTCAGGCAGGAGGATAGCAAGTTTGACCAGCCTGGGCAACTTAGTGAAGACACTGTCTCAAAATTAAAAATAAAACTAGCTGGTGCAGTGGCGTATGCCTGTAATCCCAGTACTTGGGAGGCTGAGACAGGAGGATTACAGGTTCAAGGCCAGTCTCAGCAACTTTAGCGAGACCCTCAGCAACTTAGACCCTGTTTCAAAATAAAAATAAAATAGGGCTAGGGTGTAGCTCAAAGAGAATGTCCTTGGGTTCAATCAATCTCCAGGAAAAAAAAAGTTAAGGCTAGCAATTATAGGATTCATTTAAGAGAAGAAAAGATAAAAAAGAGAAGCAAGGGAAAAGCATGTTTGAGGGAAAGAAAAAGTTTAAGAGGCAAGTAGAAATTGAGAGAGGAGCTGCCTGTTAACACCTAAGTCCCTCCACCAATGAGAAGCAGTGTGACATATGGAAATAACAGAGATCACAGCACTGGTGCCAGCAAGCCTGCATTCTACCTAATGCCTCTGTGGCTTGCTTCCTCCAGGGATAAAACTAAAGGGTTGAGCTGAATTCCCCCTGAGTTGTTCTCTCCTGCTACCCTCTGCTGGGTCTCAAAACATTGGGTAGTTCCGGGAAGAATCCTCTGTTGTTATGGGAGAATGTGTAAGCTTCCTATAGGGTCACAGCTAAGAATGAAGTTAGTAGTTACCTCCTAAGAAGTCTCTTTCACTAAAGACCTCAGCAACTCAGAAAACCAGGGAGTCTTTTTGTTTGTTTCAGTCCGAATTACTTTTATTTGGGGGGGGGGTGCTATTGGGAATTGAACCCAGGGGATTCTACCTCCAAGCTATATCCCCAGCCCTTTTTATTTTACTTTATTTTTTGAAACAGGGTCTCACTAAGTTGCTAAGAGTCTTGCTAGGTTACTGAGGCTGGCCTTGAACTTGCCATCCTCCTGTGTCAGCCTCCCAAGTACTGGGATTACAGGTATAAACCACCACGACTGGCTTCCAATTACTTTTTGACTATACAGGATGATATGGGTTTGGTCTTTATTCTCTTATATTTTAGAACTATGAGCTGGGCGTGGTGATGTGTGTATATGTGTGTGTGTGTGTGTGTGTGTGTGTGTGTGTGTGTGTTTATTGGAAAGAGAACTTTTTTTTTTCCATTTAGTTAAATTCTCTCTTCTCCCCTCAGTTCTAAATTTGGGAAAATAGGTGAGTTCATGGGAAGGTGCCTCTTGGATTCTTGGATGGAATGGAATGGATAACAAAGCTATACTTGCTCTTTCTCTCTCTCATCTCTCCAGGGGAATGTCATGGTTATAGAGAATACTAGAAT
>PVLC010039771.1:0-14240 GCA_004027655.1 Graphiurus murinus
AAGCATGTGCCACCACGCCCAGCCTGCCAAAGATCTTTTTATACTTTAGTCTACATAAGACCAACACATTCTCTGATTATAGATGTCAGAATCTCACCTAACAGGTACTATGTGGTCTGGGAAAGAGATTGATCCTAAAAGCTTGGAAGCAGCACATCTGGGAGGTTTCTGGGTATCCCACGTGAGGGACAGGTCAACTTACAAACAAGAAATCCCATCTAGTCCTTGCCAGGCTCCAGGAGAAATTATTTGGGAGTCCTTGATCTGAGAACATAGGGTTAGCCCCCTAAGCTGTTGGCAGAGCTCTCAGGAACCTCCAGAGATAAGACCCAGGAGAACAGAAGTGGCCTTTCTATCATCTCAAGGGACACAACCCACCATGAGCTCATCGATTTAAAGTCCTGCCTGGCATGGTGGTGCAGGCCTGTAATCACAGTATGTAGGAGGCTGAGACAGGAGGATTGCAAGTTTGAGACCAGCCTCAGCTATTTAGGGAGACTCTCAGCAACTTATGAGACCCTCTTTCAAACAAAAACATTAAAAGGATTGGGGGTGTAGCTCGGAGGTAGAATGCCCCTGAGTTCAATCCCTAGTACCACACACATAAAAAATAAAAAATAAAGGTTTGAGACTTGAAGTTTCCATTGGATGAACTGTAAATCCCTCCCCCAAATTTCTACAGTAGAGAACAAAAAGGTTTTCCTGTATGTAGATAAGACATCATGAAAACAGTAATATTGTTAAAAGGGAAATGGCCTTACTAAATATGGCCATGAAGAAGAACTGCAAACTAGAAGTTCCCAAATTGAAGCCATCCTTTTTGATAAAAGCCCCCTAGAATTTCCCATAATTTGGTACACTTTATTTATTTATTTTTTGTATTGGGGGTTGAACCCAGAGGTGTTCTACCTCTAAGCTATACTCACCACCCCCTGCCCTATTTTATTTTTTATTTTGAAACAGGGTCTCACTAAGTTGCTGAGGGCCTTGGTGAGTTGCTGCAGCTGGCCTGGAATCTGTGATCCTCCTGTTTCAGCCTCCCAAGTACTAGGGTTACAGATAAGCACCACCACGCCTGACTACAGTATATATATATACATACATATATATACATATATATATGTGTATATATATATATATATTTTTTTTTTTTTTTTTTTGCAGTACTGGAGATTAAACCTCAGTAAGTTGCGGAGTGCCTCACTAGGTAGCTGAGGCTGGCTGTGAATCCGGATCTTCCAGTCTCAGCCTCTCAAATGCTGGGATTACAAGCGTGTGCCCCCACAGCCAGCTAGTATACATTTTTAAAAACTCTTTGTTGAAGTGTACATACGAGAAGGTGAGATGATAATACAGATACATCCCAGTGAATACTCACAAAGTAAACATATCCAAATAAACAGCACCCAGATCAAGAAAAATGAAATTATCAGGACCCCTCTCACCCCGCCCTGTCACTCCCTCCACAGGGTGCCTCCGCTCGTGACTCCTTATACCAGAGATTCATTTTACCTGTTTTTTGAAATGCTGTGTGTAAATCGAATCCTACAGTGTGGGTTCTCGTGTCGCTTCTTTTACTCAGCAAATTTGTGAGCTTCATCAACCGTGTCGTATGTGTATACAGTAGGTCATTTATTTTCATTGCTACGTTCTATCGTATAAAAATATATACACTATGATATGACAAATTGTGGATGTATTCCACTGCTGGTGGACATTCGGGCAGTTTCCAGCTTGAGACTACTATGAATATGATGCCGTGAGTAGTCTGGGAATCGAACACAGGTCTCTAGGTGAGCATACGCACACATTTCTGTTGGGTATGTACCAGAAGTATGCTGATAAATGTTTACCACCAGCTCACGGGGGCAGAAAGCCCTCACACACAGCATTAACTAATTTCTATGGTGTGCATATTCCCACCATGACCTATTTCAAGCTACTCATATGTCACTGAAAGCAGAATTAGGAAAAGAGACATAGACTCTGCTCTCTCAAGCCAGTGGGATCCAGTCCCAGCACTCTGTGTGCCTGGGAGGTCTACTGAGAAGCAGATGCCAAAACAGAATTAGACATGCAAGAGATTTATTGGGGGAACTGACTGTGAAGGCTAAAGAGGACAGAAGCCAGAGAAGCCGAGGGGAGGATTTAGACTGGCACAAAAATCCAACAGCTGTGAAGGAAAAGAGGAAGGAAACATTGGTTAAGAAGATGCCAGGTGCCGGGCATGGTGGTGTGTGCTTGTAATCCCGGTACTTGGGAGGCTGAGACAGGAGGATCACAGGTTCACGGCCAGCCTCACCTACTTAGTGAGGCACTCCACAACTTAGTGAGACCCTGTTTCAAAATAAAGAATAAAAAATAGGATAGGGGTGCTGCTGGATGTAATCCCAGTACTTGCAAGGCTGAGACAAAAGGATCACAGGTTCAAGACTAGCCTCAGCAACTTAGTGAAATTCTCAGCAATGTAGTGGGACCCTGTTTTAAACAAAAAAATAAATAAAGGTCTGGGGATGTAGGTTGAGGTAGAATGCCTCTGGGTTCAATCCCCAGTACCACAAAAAAGATGCTGGTTTGTGGCAGCATGCTCCTGTAATCCCAGCTACTCCAGAGAATGAGGCAGGAGAATAACAAGTTGAAGGCCAGTCTAGGCAAAACAGTGAGACCCTGTCTCAAAATAAAAAATTAAAAAGGGCTGAGAAGCTGGACATGAGGGTGCATGCCTGTAATCCCAGAACTTGGGAAACTGAGACAGGAGGATCGCAAGTTCAAGGACAGCCCCAAGCCGGACATGGTGGCGCACCCTTGTAATCCCAGCATTCGGGAGGCTGAGACAGGAGGATCCGGGTTCTCGAGTAGCTTCAGTTACTTAAGTGAGGCCCTCTGCAATTTAGTGAGACCCTGTTTCAAAATAAATAATAAAAAAATAGGACTGGGGGTGTAGCTCGGAGGTAGAACGCCACTGGGTTCAATCCCCAGTACTGCAAAAAAAAAAAAAAAAAGGGCTGAGAAGCCCAGTACAGTAGCTCACACCTGTAATCTCAGTATCTGGGAGACTGAGACAAGAGGATTGAAGGTTCTAGGCCAGACTCAGCAACTTAGCAAGATACTCAGCAACTTAGCAAGGCCCTGTTTCCAAATAAAATATAAAATGGGGGCTGGGGATTTAGCTCAGAGGTAGAATGTCTCTGGATTCAACCTCTTGTACTAAAGCAATAAAACAAATTTTAAAGAAAAAGGCTGAGAATATAGCTCAGTATAGAGTGCTTGTGTAGTCTGTGGGAGGCCCTGGGTTCAAAACCCAGTAATACCAAAACAAAGAAACAAAAACAAAACCGTCCGGCTTCAGTGCAGTTCCAAGAAAGGCTCTCCCAAGCCAATGGGAATCCTGGAGCTGAGGTTGCGCATTGGAGTTGTCCTGTGTCCCTCGGGAATCAGTTTGTATTGGCACAAACACAGTGGCAAGAGCCAGAGGAGCAGCAGCTGGAGTTGCCAATCAGTTATGCTCCCCACAGCAGCAGATGTGACCAGTGCCCTCACAGCCGCCAAACCTGGAGACAGGTTCACACCATTCCCATGTAGACGTAGGTGGTATCTCACTGTCCACTCCAGACCTCCTACCTTTTAGAAGTTACATGCACAACCCTGGCTTGGCTGACTTGTTGGAAACTGGACTGACCATTTGAGACAGAATAAGTCCCAGATTTCTTGGGAAATTCAGTAGAAAAGAGAGGGACTCAAAAGGAAAATATTGGATTTCATCCTAATACATGGTCTAATTATTAAAGAAATCAGAGTTGACCATACCACGGACAGGTGTAGGTTAGCCACCAGGATATGTTCTGAGAAATGCATTGTTAGGCAATTTTATCAGTGTGCTAACATCACGGTGTACACTTATACAAACTAAAATGGCTACATCACTAAACTATATAATCTTATGGGACCACCATTGTATATGTGGTGAATGACTATGTATCTCCAACAGATGGTTTCTATCTTATTTCCCTTTTTGATTGTCTGTTTGTTTTCAGTGTTGGGGATCAGATCTGGGTTCTCACACATGCTAGTCAAATGCTCTTCCACTGAGCAATACCCCAGCCTGATGAGTTCTAGCTTATTGATTATATAAGAAGAGAATAGAAAAATAGAGCAAGCTGGTTTGAAATAGAAGCTGGAAAAGATCTCATAATCCAACTTACAGTTAGTGGTGCTGTTTTGTTTTGTTTTGTTTTTTATGTTCACAAATCCGTTGACATTCCCTTTAAAAATTGAAGTTGAGTTCCTCTCCTCTATAACATAGGCCAGGCTTGGTGACTCACTCTAACAAATACAACAGGGTGGTGGTATTATGCTGTATGACCTCTGAGCTAAGGTCATACAAAAAATAGCTTCTACCTGTCTTTCTTTTCTTTCCCTTCCCCCTTGACTCTCTCTGGGGGAAGCCAGCCACCAGCCCCTGAGGACCCTCTAGCAGCCTGTGGAGAGGTGGGGCGAAACTGAGGCCCCCCCAAGAGTAGAACCAACTTGCCAAACACATGCATGAACCAACTTGGAAGTCGTCCCTTCAGCCCCAGTCGTCTTGACGGCAACCCCATGCGAGACCCTGAGTTAGAATCACTTAGCCAAGCTGGGAGTGATGGCACACGCTTGTAATCCGAGTACTTGGGAGGCTGAGATAGGAGGATCACAGCGTTTGCAGCCAGCCTCAGTTACTTAGTGAAGCCTTCTGCAACTTAGTGAGATCCTGTTTCAAAATAAAGAATCAAAAATAGAGCTAAGGGTGTAGCCCAGAGGTAGAATGCTCCAGGTTCAATCTCCAGTACCAAAAAAAAAAAAAAATCACTTAGCCAAGCTGCCCATGAATTCCTGACCTGCTGAAACTGTGAGGATAATAAACTGTTGCTTCTGTAAACCACTACATCTTTTTTCTTGGTACTGGGAATTGATCCCAGGCGCATTCTACCTCCAAGTTACATCCCCAGCCCTTTTTAGTTTTTTATTTTGAAACAGGATCTCTCTAAGTTGTTGAAACTGGCCATGAACTTGCGATCTTTCTGTCTCAGCTTCCCAAGTCCTGGGATTACAGGCATGTGACCCCATGCCCAGCTAACCATTTTGATCTTTTTCATGGCAAAAAGAACGAATACAGACAACAAGAATTTGGAAGTCCCCCTATCCACACCCTAATACCCTGCCTGGCAGGAGATATTACCACTGAGATAATATGGCAACCCTATTTCCTGCTTTGGCTCCCAGAAAATCCGTCCCCTCTACAAGATGACCCCCATCAAAGCCAGGACCTGGAGCCACCAGAAGCACTGTTCCTAGTCTTGCTCAAGGTCCAGATACGGACTGCTGCTGGAGTTGTGATCAAGGTCTCTCACGCCTACATGAATGTCGCCATCACATGGTGCTGCCAAAGCCATTGGCACCAACTTCTATTATCTGAGAAGCTACTGGCAACGAAGCAGCCTTCAGTACAGCAAAGTGGTTCTGCTTTCACTTGTTCCATGACTGTGGCAGGAATCCCAGTGTGGGGGAGGGGTGCAGGTGACCCTGTTTGCAGACTATCTGACCCAAAGCCTGGCCTGTGACTAGAGGCGTGGCCCAGACTGCAGCATTCACCAGGTTAAACAGGCAGAAGTCAGATCAGCATATCAAAAATGGCTCAAGGAACAGGGAGAGGTTAGCTATGAACCCAAGCACACCAGGCCCAAGGGCATTGAGTGTTCAAAGAGTACAAACAGAAAGCAAGCAGTCCCTGGCTTGGGCAGCTTTAAAGTTTGTGCCCGTGACCTGGTCTGCATCCCCAGCCAGCAGGCCCTGACTTTCATATGCATTTCAAGGAAATCATAGCTTTATTTTTGTTGTCGCTGTTGTCTTACCATGGAAAGTTTTCACAGAGTTGCCGGGGCTCAGACTCATCCATCCATTTCATGCTGGCATGGAAGCTTGAACAGTTTTATGTTAGCTTAAATTCCTTCAGAAGAAGGCCCTGAGGCACGATTCAAGGTTGATCCCAGGAAGCAGGTAGAGGAGTGAGGAATTGTGACAGGTAAGGAAGGCAGTCCGTACAAGGTGTGATAACAAGCCAGTTACTGCTTGAGCAATAAAAATTTAATTCCATGAGGGAAACTCTGGGAAATGATGTAGGTCTCAGAGAGGAGAGGGGGCTGGAGAACTTGGTGTTCAGTTGTCCTTTGGTATCCATGGGAAATTGGTTCTGCAATCCCTCCCCAAAATACCAAAATCTGTGACTGTGCGAGTCCTTTGTATGCAATGTTATAGAATACACCTTCCACCATTCCAACTGGCTCTTTTTTCCTTTTTCTTTTCAGAGGTATTCTACCTTCAAGCTACACTCCCAGCCCAATTTTTTAATTTCTTATTTTGAAACAGGGTCTCGCTAGGTTGTTGCCAGTCTCACTGCTTGCTGAGGCTCTCTTCGAACCTGCAATTCTCCTGTCTCAGCCTCCCAAGTACAGAGATTACAGGCATGCGCCACCATGCCTGCTCCAACTGCCTCTTTACCTCTTGTTTTGGACCTCCAATCGACCTCACTTTGGTTCAAAATGGATCCCCCCTGTTTTTTGCCCCCGCGAACTCCTGCATTTGTGCTGGCTCCTACCAATAAAAGAGTACAAACCAGGCGTGGTGGTGCACACTTGTAATCCCAGTACTTGGGAGGCTGAGACAGGAGGATCACAGGTTCTCAGCCAGCTTCAGCAATTTGTGAGATCCCCTGCAACTTAGTGAGACCCTGTTTCAAAATAAAGAATAAAATAGGGCTGGGGGTGTAGCTTGGAGGTAGAATGCCCCTGGGTTCCATCCCCAGTACCACATACATACATACACACACACATACATACAAGTGAAAATGAAGCCTGGGGGTGTAGCTCAGTGGTCGAGCACTTGTGTAGTGACCCCAAGGCCCCGGGTTCAATCCTCAGCACTGCAGGTGACAGGAGGGAGGCAAGGTGTGCTAATGGACACATAATAAACAGAGTAATATGTACAAACCTGGATCTCTTTGTATGAAACTCTGACTTTTTTGCTACATTACTTTCCCTATGAAATATGTGAAGGAACAAAAGTCTTTGACTTGAAAAATAAAGCAAAATAAATTGGCATAGTATTTGCAAACAACCCATGCACATCCTCTTACATTAAATCTTCTCTAGAGTACTTATATCTAATACAATGCAAATGTTATGCAAATAGTTATTATGCTATACTGTTTAGAGGTTAATGACAAGAAAGAAGTTTGTACATGTTCAGTATAGATGCCATAATTTTTTTTCTGACTGTTTTTGATCCACAGTTGGTCAAATCTGCAAATGCAGAACCTGTGGATATGGTTTACTGTATTTATACACCAATTCCAATGAGTTATTATTGAAGCCAGAGGATTATTATAGTCAGTTTTTCTGTTGCTGTGACAGAGAGAGAGAGAGCAAGTGATCTCAGCCTAGAACAGATATAGTTCTTGATGCCAAGCCCCCAGGAGCCCCATCTCCAGCCATGTCCCACCTCTGAACCTTCTGCATTGTCTAACACATGAGGTTTGGGGCAACATTCCATTTCCAAACTATAACGAGGATGTTAATGACAGAGGGGCCAACACAGAGATTAGAATCCTGGTTGATCCACCTTTTCTTTTAAGATTTGGCGTCTCGCTATGTTTCCCAGGCAGGCCCCAACTCCTGGGTTTAGACGGTCCTCCTGTCTCGCCTCCCAAGTACTGGGATTACAAGCATGAGCCACCAGGCCTGGCTCTGACTGATCAATCTTTTACTGTTTCTTGGCCATTTGATCTCTCTTCTGTGAACTGTACCTTCATCCTTGGCCCATTCTCTATTGAGTTGCTTATCTTTTTCTTATTGATTTATAGGAGTAACATACATTCAGATACTAATTTTATCTTCATTGTATTTATAACAAATACAATTTTCAGATTGAAGTTCATCTTTGTGTGTGTGTGGGGGGGTGCTGGGGATTGAACCCAGGGGTGTTCTACCTTCAAGCTACACCCCCAGTCCTATTTTTTTTTAACTTTTATTTTGAAACAGGGTCTCACTAGGTTGATGAGAGTCTCACTGCTTGCTGAGGCCATCCTCAAACCTGTGAACCTCCTGTCTCAGCCTCCCAAGTACTGGGAGTACAAGTGTGTGGCACCACACCCGACAGAAGTTCATCTTTTCACTTTATTGTATAATGAAATAAGTAGTCCTTTTTAAAAGACAGCTTAATTTATTCATCTTCTTTATTTTTTATTTTATTTATTTATTGTGGTACTGGAGATTGAAGCCAGGGGCATTCTACCTCTGAGCTACATCCCCTGCCCTATTTTATTTTTATCTGGAAACAGGGTCTCACTAGGTTGATGACAGTCTCACTACTTGCTGAGGCTGTTCTCCAACCTGCAATCCTCCTGTCTCAGCCTTCCAAATACAGGGATTACAAGCATGTATCACCATGCCCAGCAATATTCTTCATCTTCTTTATAGTTTGTGTGTGTGTGTGTGTGTGTGTGTGTGTGTGTGTGTGTGTTCGTGTGTATGTGTGTGTGTGTGTTTCTGGGAATTGAACCCAGTGGTGTTTTACCTCCAAGTTACACCCCCAGCCCTATTTTATTTTTTCATTTGGAAACAGAGTCTTGCTAGGTTGCTAAGGCCCTTGCTAAATTGCTCAGGCTGGCTTCCAACCTGAGATCCTCCTGTCTTCATCTCCCAAATTCTGGGATTACAAGGGTGTACCATCATGCTTAGCTCACTAGCTTATAGTCTCTGTTTTTTGTCTCTTGCTTAAAAATTCTTTTCTGCCGGGCGTGGTGGTACATGCTTGTAATCCCAGTACTTGGGAGGCTGGGACAGGAGGATCCGGGCTCTCGGCCAGCTTCAGCTACTTAGTGAGGCCCTGTGCAACTTAGCGAGACCCTGTTTCAAAATAAAGAATAAAAAATAAGACTGGAGGTGTAGCTTAGAGGTAGAATGCCCCTGGGGTCAATCCCCAGTACTGCAAAAAAAAAAAAAGAAAAGAAAAGAAATCATTTTCCTCTCTTGAGGTAATGAAGATGATAATTTACTAGTCATTTTCCTAATGATGCAATATAGGAATCCAGTATCTAATGTTGATCACAGGAAATGTGGAACATACACAAAAGTAGAGAGAAGACTGCAATGAACTCAACACTCAGCTTCAATGAATTTTAGCCACTTAGAACAGCAGTAAGCTCTTACTCTCTCACACAGTTTCTTTGGGTCGGTTCTGTGGGTCAGGAGTGGACTAGCCCGGTGGGTCTGGCCCAGGGTATCTCATGAGGCTGCCGTCACCTGGAGCCTCTGTGGAGCTGAGGGATGTTCCTAAGTGGCTTCCACCTACTGCTGGCGAGGGCCTGGCAGGAGGCATCAGTTTCTCCCATATGGACCTCCCTATTGAGTTGCCGGAGTATCCTTTCTCAGAGCAAACCCGGGACAGAACAAGGCAGCCCGGCTCGAGTCACCTCGTCTCACCACTCTCAAGGGGAAGGGTATTACGCACCACCTCCCTTCCTCCTGGTTTTTTGTTTTGTTTTTTGTGCTACTAGAGAGTGAATCCAGGGGCATTCTACCTCCGAGTTACACCTCTAGCCCTTTTTTATTTTTTTATTTTTTTATTTTTTTTGCGGTACTGGGGGTTGAACTCAGGGGCATTCTACCTCTGAGCTATACCCCCAGCCCTATTTTTTTTATTCTTTATTTTGAAACCGAGTCTCACCAAGTTGCAGAGTGCCTCACTAGGTAGCTGAGGCTGGCCTTGAACCTGGATCCTCCGGTCTCAGCCTCCCGAATGCTGGGATTACAAGCGTGCGCCACCACGCCCGGCTTATTTTTTTGTTTTGAGACAGGGTCTTACTAGGTTACTGAGAGTCTCACTTCATTGCTGAGGCTGTACTTGAACCTGTGATCCTCCTGTCTCAGTCTCTCAAGTACTGGGGCTACAGGCACCACCTTTTGAAGAAAGGAATGTCAACAAGCTAGTGGACATTCCCCCCTCTGCCCCAGCACTGGGGATTGAACTCAGGGGCATTCTACCTCCAAGCTCCACCCCTAGCCCCATTTTATTTATTTATTTTTTTGCAATACTGGGAATTGAACCCAGAGCTCTTGATTTGTTTTGGTTTTGGTGCTAAGAGTTCAACCCAGGACCTTGCTCATGCTAAGCACACACTCCACCGCTGAGCTACATGCCCAGCCCCACTTAATACTCGCTGAGACTCATGTCACACTTTGACCAATGAGCAATGACCCCCTCAGACTGTTTTCCCTTTTCTTTCCCAGAGCAACAATTCTTTTTTTTTTTTTTTTTTCGGTAATGGGGATGGAACCCAGGGGCATTCTACCTCCAAGCTACACCCCCAGTCCTATTTTTTTATTCTCTATTTTGAAACAGAGTCTCACTAAGTTGTGGAGAGCCTCACTAAATAGCTGAGGCTGGCTGTGAACCAGGATTCTCCTGTCTCAGCCTCCCAAGTACTGGGATTACAAGCGTGCGCCACCACGCCCGAATGCCTATTTTAAATCTTTATTTTGAAACAGGGTCTCACTAAGTTGCAGAGAGCCTCACTAAGTAGGTGAGGCTGGCCGCGAACCTGAGATCCTCCAGTCTCAGCCTCTCAAATGCTGGGATTACAAGTGTGCGCCACCACGCCCAGCTAGTGGACATTTTTTAAGCCAGGGCATAACACAGCCAATCTTGTTAGGGGTGTGCCTCCGTTCACTGTCCTCTACCAGTTGGTTTCTTTTGAAGAAAATTCTAGACTTCATATCATTTTGTGTGTAAATATTTTAGTATGAATTTCCAAAAGATAAGAGCTCTTGATTTGTTTTGGTTTTGGTGCTAAGAATTCAACCCAGGACCTTGCTCATGCTAAGCACACACTCCACTGCTGAGCTACATGCCCAGCCCCACTTAATACTCGCTGAGACACATGTCACACTTTGACCAATGAGCAATGACCCCCTCAGACTGTTTTCCCATTTCTTCCCCAGAGCAACTTCTTTTTTTTCTTTTTTTTTTTTTTTTGCGGTACTGGAGATGGAACCCAGGGGCATTTTACCTCTGAGCTATACTCCCAGCCTATTTTATTATTTTATTTTGAAACAGGGTCTCACTAAATTCAGAGGGCCTCACTAAATTGCTGAGGTAGGCCACAAACCTGCGATCCTCCAATCTCAGCCTCCCAAGTACTACTGGGATTACAAGCGTGCGCCACCATGCCCAGCTCCCCAGAGCAACAATTCTAAGACACGGTATATGCACCTTTTCAAAAGGTCCTTTGGGATTAAGGATCAGCCTGGGTAGTGGCCAGTGTGCTCAGGTTAACTTGTGTTGACTTTCCTTGTTTCCTTGTTTTGCTCACTGACCCTGACTCCTGTGAGATCACATTCCTCAACACAGTCTTTTCTCGTAGCCTGTGTGTTGTAGTAACTTTCTGTAGAAGCCAGGCTAAGACACAGCCGGTTCCAAATAAGGTTGATACTTAGAATTTGATTGCTCTGTTAGGTGGTAAAGTTTAAATTAAAGAAGATTAAATAAAAATTGTAATTCAGTTCCTCAGTCATATTAGTTCACATTTCAAGCACTCAGTAGCTACAGTGGCTACTGTATAAAATAATGCAAATACCTACCACTTTTATCATCACAGAAAATTCTACTATAACTGGCCTAGAACTAAAATTTCATTTTAATTCCAGTATTTATAGTTTCTGGAATTTTGTTCTAATTCTATAATCCTTTATGCATTTAATAGCTTGAATTGTTCTATAAAGAATAACATTTCCCCATCGGCTATTTAGTTACTCTGAAATATAGTTCATACCAGAAAAACATGATAAATGTGAATTTGCCTTTACTTAACAGCATTCAAAACAATAAAGGAATTCATTGGCATCCTCTAAAGTTGATTTGTTTTGCATATCATTATGAATTCATGCATATATTTGATGTTCTTCTATCCATTACAGTTACTATTCTTTTTTGTTTTTCTTTTATTAAAATATCTTAAATTTGTATCAATATTCCAAATCCAAATTTAGAACTACAAAGTTTTACTTCTTTGATTGTATCTCTTTTCTCTTGGACTGAGAATCGTGGCTCCTAATGTCATCAATACAAGTATTCGTTTTCTTTGTCTATAATATCTATAATAATTTCATTTTTGTGGTACTGGGGATTGAACTCAGGGGCATTCTACCTCCGAGCTACACCCTCAGTCCTAGTTTTTATTCTTTATTTGGAAACAAGGTCTCACTAAGTTATGGAGGGCCTCACTAAGTAGCTGAAACTGGCCACAAACCTGGCTTATTAATGCCTAGAATATATTGATAGTTAAATATCTTGAATGTCACCTCTTACCTTATGACCTTCAAAGTTCATAAATTAGCCAGGCATGGTGGCACACGCTTGTAATCCCAGTACTTGGGAGGCTGAGACTGGAGGATACAGGTTCTCGGCCAGCCTCAGTTACCTAGTGAGGCCCTCTGCAACTTAGTGAGACTCTGTTTGTTTCAAAATAAAAGACTAAAAAATAGGGCTGGGGATGTAGCTCAGAAGTAGAATATCTCTGGGTTCAATCCCCAATATCCCCACCCCCAAATTTTGTTTTCATAAATTAATGTCTTTGTGTGTGGGGGGGTACTGGGGATTTAACCCAGGGGTATTCTATATTTTAACCACACTCCCAGCCCTAATCAATTAAATTAATTAATTTTTTGATCATTTTTTGATTGAACCCAGGGGCATTTTACCTCTGAGTTACACCTCCAGCCCTATTTTATTTTTTAATTTTGAAAGAGGGTCTCGCTAGTTTGATAAGAGTCTCACTATTTGCTGGGGCTGTCTTTGAGCCTGTGATCCTCCTATCTCAGCCTCCCAAGTACTGGGATTACAGGCATGCACCACCACACCTGGCTTATTCTATTTTTTTTTTTTTTTTTTTTAGATAGGGTGTCACTAAGTTGCCAAGACTGGCCTTGAACCTTCAATCCTCCTGTCTTAGCCTCCCAAGTACTGAGATTACAGGTGTTGCCACACCATCTGACTTGGTTTTTCGGTGTTGTTGAGACTGGGTCTTGCTGTGTGGCCCAGGCTGGCCTTGACCTCCTGGGCACAAGTGATGCTCCTGCTTCAGTTTCCTGAGTAGCTGTGACTATAGTCATGTGCCACTGTGCTTGGCTCAGAATGCATTTCTTCATGCTGAAAAGTTGTTATTCTCCTACTGCCCATGATTCAGTCACCCTGGCAGTCAAGGAACTTGGCCTTCCTTGCTACAGAAGTGGAAAAGAACCTCAGGCCATAAGGGAGTTAATATCTCCTGGGTGAACTTTGACATGTGCAAGATAAGAGGGAAAGAACTAGCAAATAATCTTTCCCTTTCACCCTCAGTAGACCATTCCAAGACACGGTGAGTTTGCATAACTTTTTAGAACGACCTCTATGTAACCAAGCAACCAGCTACGTTTCCTTATGAAGCTGTGGTCAGCTCAGTAATATATGACCTTGCATTTTCCTTCCTTCCTTCCCCTTGTCCCTTAGTTTTGATGCATAAAATCGTGTGTCTCTTTAAGGCTCTACTATTCTACCATGAAACCTTTGCCGATTACTCTGTCCTTTTTTTTTTTTTTTTGGCGGTACTGGGGATTGAACTCAGGGGCATTCTACCTCTGAGCTATACCCCAGCCCTATTTTTTATTCTTTATTTTGAAACAGGGTCTCACTAAGTTGCAGAGTGCCTCACTAGGTAGCTGAGGCTGGCCTCGAACCTGGATCCTCTGTTCTCAGCCTCCCAAATGCTGGGATTACAAGCGTGCGCCACCACGCCTGGCTGATTGCTCTGTTCTTTAGGGAATCTAGGCAAAGACAATTTCCCAGGATCTTCTCCTTCAGAGGAGCAAAGAGCAGTGATGGGAATTTATGTATTTAATAAGCATTTCGAGTGAGTCATAATCAGGCAAGTATGTCTGACATACCTTAAGGCACCCTCAAGCCTCAGATCTCACATCGACGGGAAATGAGCTACAAAAGCTCTGCAGAATTCAGAAGGGGAATTCACCCCAGGAACCTTTCAGATGTGGCCGTGGGGGACAATGGACAAGGGGGAACAGCCCAGAGTCAGTGAGATGGACTGCCAAGAGCGCCCGAGCGCTTGCCGCTGCCTCGTAGGGAGCTGGTGTGTGTTGTGAACTGATGACTGCCTT
>PVLC010039772.1:0-14113 GCA_004027655.1 Graphiurus murinus
GCTAGCCTGGTTTCTCCAGCAGGTCATAGTGGTGTTAGTGAGATTTTCTTCCTCTCATTCTGTGACATGCATGGAGAGCTCGTTGCATTTCGAAGGTACCCAATGCTTGATGGTGATACGGAGGAAGGCACAAACTTCTCATGGTGGAAGCTCCTTCATTTGTCCCAGGTCATGGATGGGATCTGCAGGGAGAGAGCGCCAAGCCAGCCCTTCCATGTGTCTCCTGGGAGTGTCTGTGTCAAAGGCTGGACAAGAGGGGCCCATGGACTCCAGCAGGGCCTCTTGGGGAAGCGAGGCTCGGATGAGTCACAGGACGGCGGTCTCCACCCCAAAGCCACTGCCTCACACCCGAGAGCAAGCACTGTCTATGGTGTCCTCAAAGCAAAAGAAGAGAGCCGGATATGTTTAGTGCATGCACGGAATAATAATGAGCAAATTCCTCCTCCCTGCTTTCTTTATTGGAGCTTAATTGCTTGTTAAAGTGAGGCCTGTGGCCTGCATACTCGAAAATATTGGAGCCTGGCTTCCTGGTCTTGCAAGCAAGATGTTAAGGGGCAGGGAGGTTTCATTTCTCCAAGACCTACAATGAGACTCCTGCCTCTTGTTTAAACACTCAGCGTTGGGAATAGAAGTGTGCACGGAGTCACTTTCAACTCAGCTCCATCTCCCACACGGTACCCACCGGACGGAGTGCTGTGCTGGCTACTGAGCCAGGACTCAGTAAGCATGTGTGGATCGATTTGCCTATGTGGTTCTGCTGTGGCAAAGTGACTGTTTTGTTTCTATTCATGGCACATTACTAATTTCTCTCACCTACGTCCACAACCTTAAAAAAAGAAAAATGCAGATGTTGAAGCTGGGTGTGGTGGCGCACGCCTGTACTTGGGAGGCTGAGACAGTAGGATGGCAGGTTGGAGGCCAGCTTCAGCTGCGTCATGAGACCTTCCACAACTTAGCAAGACCCAGTTTCAAAATAAAAAAGGGCTGGGGTATAGCTTGGAGGTAAAATACCTCTAGGCTCAATCCCTAGTGCCAAAAAAAAAAAAAAAAAAAAAAATACAGATGCTGAGAAAAGATCCTTGTCTTTTTAAGGTGGCCGTGCTTATGGCTTCAGCTATTCTTCCTGTGGATAGACATAATCCAAATTGCACAAGTACTTTGTCTAAGGTGAGACTGTTTTTTTTTTTTCCAATGGAGCCACTGTTATACTGAAACAGATTTTTCAAGTTCAGGGATGGAATCCAGGGTTTCCACACTTCCTGTATGACTTTGGACTGTTTACTCAGTGTCTCTGCCCCCCAATTTCTCCATCTGTCTAATGGGAATAATGATAATACCGACTTGTTAAGGTTGTCACAGAGGTGACGAGAGGATATATGCAGGAGGCACACCTGGGGCCTGGGGCCTGGTAGGATGTTAAGAAATGTCAGTTGTTTCCACAGGTTGAGCTTCCCTAATCTGGAAATTTGGAATGCTCTGAAATCCAAAACTTTTTTAGTATCATGTCATCACTCAAAAGATCCAGAATTTGTAGCAATTCGGATTTTATATTTCCAGATTAACGATGCTCCACTGATATAATCCATGCAAATAATCCAGGATCTGAAAAACTCCAAAATTTGAAATATTTCTGGCCTCAAGCTCTTTGGATAAGAGATATCCAATCTGTATTATTTAACTGTTCTAACCTTTGGCCAAGTAATAGCCCATGGGATAAAGTTAAGAATAAACCAGAGGAACGAAAACTGTGTCTCAGGGCAAGAGGATTCTGAGCGATTGCCTCTTTTACTCTTGCTGGAATGGCATCTGAATACGTAATTCAGAAAGGCCACTGTGTTTGGCAAAGAGGCCTAAAGGTTAACCTAGAAGTAATGTGTGGTGGTGTGTGTTTGTAATACCAGCAATCTGAAGGCTGAGGCAGGAGGATCACAAGTTCAAGGCCAGCCTGGGCCACTTAGAGCCTGTCTCAAAGTAAAATCGAAGGGCTGAGAATATAGCTCATGGTAGAGTTCTTGCTGGCATGTGTGAGACCCTGGGTTCAACCTCTAGTACTATTAAAAAAAAAAAACAACTCATGGTCAGGTACACCCTTGCTTGATGTAATGGTGCAGACAGCAGAGGGCCAGTACATCTTGGCCCCTGATCAATGTTAGCTGCTAGTTATTTTATGTTCCTGGGAATATATTTGCAGATCCAGCAAAAGAGAGTTTGTATTGTTGAGGTTCCAGGGCCACGAAGGTTTGTGGAAATACATATACTTTTCATTCTATCAAGATTGATATTTGGAAAGTATATCAGTTAGTTACCGCCATAATAATGCTATGTAACAAATTACCCCGAACTGCATGGATGGAACAGCAAGCATACATTTTCCCCATGTTGGAAGTCGGTTGGGGTCAGCTGGACTGGGCTGGGCTGGGCTCCAGGTCTGTGCACACGGCTTTCGTCTTCCCGGGACCAGCAGGCCACGGGGACTCTGTTCTTTTCACAGCGGCAAAAACACAAAAGGTCACGGGGAGCATATTTTAAGCTTCTGCTTAGGTCACATTCTGCTCGCTTCCCATTGGACGAGGCCAAGCTGGCGGGGCAGGGCAATTCCTGCAAAGAACTGTAGTCACAGGGACGCAAGGGTGTGGCTGTGGGGACCTGTGGACAGTAGGCCACTCACTGGGCTCCCAACTTCCGCATTCAACTTCCTCAATTTAGTCATTGCAGTGGTTGGTATGAAAAGGGCTTCCCTGCGTTGGCGGCGCCTGGCGGTCCCCATTAAGATTCCTGAAGCACTCCACTGTAGCAGGCGGGCACGGTGCAATTCCCTTCTGGTCCCCAGGAGCCTTCCCTCTGACAGACAGGAATTTACTCTACTGTAAACCAAAGAGTCCCAATTTAGACAGGCAGGATGGATTAGGCAGAAGGCATCATTGACCCAGTTCCACTTCGTTAGCCTTTCCAATTAAAGAGGATGCGGCTGAAAGTGAGACCTCGCAGAAATGTAGTCATACCTTGCCTCCTCGGGGCTGAGCCTCCGGAGGGAGAGTCTTACATTTCCAGTGTGCATGGAGGAAGAAGAACAAAATGTGGCTGGCAAGGGAATCCCAAGTGTTAAGGACAGGGCCGCTCCTGAGTACTTTATCCTCTTCCCGGCTAGCTAATTAAGATGCTAAATAGGTAGCACTGGGGCTTTTGTCTTCCAGAGGCTTTTTGATAAATCTTGGATCCCTGACCATGCACAACAGCAACAGCATCTGTCCTGTTGGAATACCAAATAAAGAATCGGTGCTCCACCACGTCCAGGAGTGGGCTCTGAATTTTGTCATTGCAGTTGACAGTTGACAGGTGGTACCCTGGCTCTCCAAGGAAGGTCTTTTCCAGTGAAGTTGTTCTTAGGGGTTCAGGAAAGCATCCTCCCCTCTTCAGCAGCTTGGGATTCTGAGCAATGAAGCATAAGCCCCAAACAATAGCCAAATGGTCTGTGAAGTACAGCTTAATTAATCTGGGCATGCACCCAACACCCCAGCACAGCGTTTCCCTAGGATTTGGCTTTGAGAAGGAGGCTAATTTTGTGGCTGAGATACAGCTTCTTATTTTCTAATAAAAATCTAGATCATGGGATCGCAGTGAACAGACAGATGGACATTGGAGGTAAAGGCAGGAAGAGCAGAGGCTGCACACGCTGTCACTCAGCTCAGCGGCATGCACGGGGTCTGACTCTCATTGCCAGCCACAGACAGGAGGATGTTCTCGCCACCCAGGGACAAAACTGGGCCTTGCCTTGTGTGGCTGCTTATAGCTTAGGGAACCGAGAAGTAACAGAACCTACGCTTCCTCATATGAATGATAGAGGGCTAAAATAGAGCCTGGTCATCCCCCAAAGAATGGCGCAGTAAATGTTGGGTTCTTACCAACTATAGCTGCCCCTTGCGGAGGGAGGGACTGGTAGAGTTGAAGAGCAAGGGCTGAGCTGTGTCCTTCAACACTTCTCCAAGCTCCTTTTGAGGCCAACGCTGCAATGTGAGGAGAGAGGGAAAAGATGTTCCCCTCAACATTCTCTTGGGTCTGAGGACTGTTCCATGCTTGGAGAATGTGAAGATTAGAATGCGGTGTTCTCTTAGCAAGTTCCTGTGGGCTACACCCATGGGGAAGTGCTGGAAACTGGACTCAAAACAGAAATTGGGGGCAGATGAATTCTTCACCTTGAAAAAAAAAAAGGTCAGAATTAACCAGAGCTCAAAATGTGCTGAGATCTTGTCTCTTTCGCTCATCAGCATTAGGTATCTTTATAAAGATATTGCAGTACAGGGATCAGGAAAGCAGTGGCCCCCTGTCCACCCAAAGCAGGGGTTGAGGGTCTGGTTTCCTTGCATTTCCTTCTTGTTCACAGTGTGACCTGGTGGGCTGGTGCGAATTTGCATGGCTGCCTGCAAGTCTTGGGCTGGAAAATCTGCTAAGATAAAGGCAAGCTTCAAACTGGGCTTCTACCTCAGGGCCCTAAAATCATGCCCGTTCTTTATAAGGGGCAGCTTGAGGTTGCTTTTCCAGGATCATGAGCCCAAGATGGTTAAGTTCAGGGCAGACATGGTGCAAACAACAGAAAAATAGCCTTTCTGTGCTGTGGTTCCTGTTTTCCTTGGAAACCACTGGCTGTGCACCATCGCCCCCTCCCTCCAGCGCCTTCCTCCTCCTGTCCCTCCCCCACCCCAAAGAGTTCATGCTTAATGACCCGAGAGGCTACCACCCACCCTTCCCAGTCAATTGGCTTTTGTGGAGAGTGAATGAATGGGATGTTTCTCTGGCCTTCTCCATCCTGAAAGGATCTTTCCGCTGGAATGTGCTACTCGAACCAAGAATGAAGTTCCTTGCTTTCTTTCTCCTTCCGATTTCATCCCTCATTCTTTCTAAGATCAGACACAAGCGGATGGCCTTGCCCTGAATCAGGACTTTATATTCTTGCAGGTTTATTTCTAATCCTTTATGGACCCAACTTTTTCTTGGAGATATTTGAAGACTGCCCTCTACCTGTCTCTCTCTCTCTCTCTCTCTCTCTCTCTCTCTCTCTCTCTCTCTCTCTCTCTCTCTCTCTCTCTGCTTCATTGTTTTGGATGATCTCCCATCAGGACAAACTCTGGCCTTCTTCATCACTTGGGTGTGGGAAGAGGCAATGGGGGTGGGTAAGGGAAAGATCAGGCCCCTGATATCCCTGTAGAATGGGGGAGATAGAGTGGGACTGCCCCCTACCCCAGTGCACGAGCATGGCAGAAATCCATGTTTGAAAATGATGCTCAGATATTTTCAGCTTTTAGATGTCTCCTCACTATATGCGATTTCTGAGCATGTTCCAGGCATTCTTATTTGCTCAGTGCCCCATAGTGGTGATGTCCTTTTGTGGATCCCTCGTGAGTCACCTGCAGTGTTTAGGACCCTGAATTTGATGTCTTTCTCTCTTGGTGCAGGCACCGAATTCTGCTGGTGCCTCTCCTGCTGCAGGCTTGTCTCTGAGCTCTCCACAGGGCCTGTCCCTGTGCCGCTCTTTGTCTATGTAGACTGCAGGCATCACTGGACCCAGTGTAAGCCCGAGGCGCCACGCTTTCCACAGGCCCTGTGCCTTCTGCATCTCTCTTTCTGCCTTTGCCGGAGGCAGGTGTTGCAGTCTAAACTCGGGGCATTTTCCAGGGGGCTGGGGTCCTGAGTCTCTCCTGCCATCACCACTCACCTGTATTTTCTCCTTTCTTCCCACAGGACCCGCACCCAAGTCCGCTGATCACCCTGGAGACCCAGGTGAGTGCCTCCTGTGGTCGTGGTCTTGTCACCTGTTTCTACCTTGGCACCAGCTCTCTGGGGGCATTTGTGCATTATGGCTCAGAAGGATGGGACGGCCATGTGAGGCTGTCCTCCTGCCTTATTGGGGTATGTGGGTACATACACTCATGTGTGTCCACACTCTGTGTGTGTGTGTGTGTGTGCATACACACACACGTTCACACCCTGGTGTCTAGATGCACAGTCCACCTATGGTAAGAACCATAACCATTCCTTTGCTTTCCTCTGCCTCTCTGCCTTTTGTTTCTGCGCAGCAACCATGAGGTGGTAACACATAGGGTCAGAGGAGGAAAGGGAGAGCAAGGAAGGGGAGCATGGCGCCCTTCTGTGTTTGGACTTGGGCATCTTTGCTCCCTGGGAGTTAGGGCAGCAGGATCCAAATACGTGGGCAGGAAGCGTGTCCTTCCGTCTGCTCCCCCACGAGGCCTCTACAGGGCAATTGTGTTTTTGTGCGGGGCAGATGACCAGTGGGCCTCATGCAGGAGGACGTGGCCCTCATGTCTGTGTTTTGCTTTCCTGGGGATGGGACAGTAGGACAGGGCGGCAGCTCTGGGTACAGGCCCGAGTCCAGTAGACCCAGATGCCAGTCCAGTTCTGCGTCTTCTAGCCCGGGGGCATCAGCGGGGTGGCTGGCTTCCCCTCTAAGCTGCTCCCTTCCAGTTTGGAGCTCGGCCACGATGGTGGAGCGCGCCCTGCAGGGTGGTTGGTGGTGAGAATCAGGACCAGTGAGGACTGTGAAGTACAATACGAGGTGCACGCTGAGAGCTTGCATCAGCTTCCTCAAGACTGCCGCCTTTCCTGCTGAATCTGAAGGGGACGCGTCTTTGCATCGATTATTTTCTTAGTACAGAGAGATGAGGGGCAGGACGGAACCTTCTCACAGCTCCGCTTTGAACACTTTACAGTTGTCAGGCGTGGTCAGACCCATGGGAACATTTCAAGGCTGGATAACAGTTCATCAGGGATTCCTGGAACCTATTGGCAAAGACCACCGCCTCCTTTCTTCTTTACCCTCCTCCTTTGGCCCTGGCCTGTCTCCAGCATCCCTGCTGGTGCTCTCCAAGGGGAATGAGGTTAACAACAAGCCCACCCTGCTTTGGGTTGGCTGGACTATCAGGAAGGCCAGAAGTTGTGGGGAAAGTGGAAGCCCAGGGCTCCTCTGTGCTGGTCTGTCCTCTTGATCTGCAGCATGCACAGAGTTTTCTTGGCTCCAGGATGACCGGACCACAGGGCTGGTGGGACAGAATAGAGCGCGTGTCTTTGAGTGGGGGGGGGGGCAGTTTCCTCTGCTTGCTTGGCTATCCTGTGGCCTGGTTCTTCCCATCCTTCTCAATACCCTACAACACACAGGCCAGTCCCCAGGGAAGAGTGATCTAGCTCACAGGCCAACGGTGCATTGAGGTCGAAAAACACGGTCTCAGGCAATTATGCTGGGGAAATTGAAAGTTTGAAGTTATATATGTGTGTACACACATTCATATATAACATATATGGTTATATATGTGTGCACATATACATACACATATATAAGTATATATATATATGTATATATATCACAGTATATACACACATATGTAACCAGCATATATATGTCTGTGTGTAATATATATGTATGTATATATGTGTATGTATGTATATTGCACATTAAAAGAAATACTAAGCTATGAAAAGAAAACCAGCCAGGCGTGGTGGCGCATGCTTGTAATCCCAGCATTCGGGAGGCTGAGACTGGAGGATCCGGGTTCGCGGCCAGCCTCAGCTACCTAGTGAGGCACTCCGCAACTTAGTGACACCCTGTTTCAAAATAAAGAATAAAAAATAGGACTGGGGGTGTAGCTTGGAGGTAGAATGCCACTGGGTTCAATCCCAGTACTGCCAAAAAAAGAAAAACAAAAAAAAAAACAAAAAAAGAAAGCCAAAATGTCCCTTTGGGTGCCCCCTAGTCACCTGACTGTGCTGTCAGCGGTGTGTGTACCTCCTTAGGGAATCGCCTGCCTCCCCTGTCCACCTGTGGGCACGAGTGCCTTTGTAATACGTTGGCTCTTGGCCTCTTGATCAGCCCTTCCCAGATGGCAGCTCATGAGGCTTGGGAACACCCACCCAGGGGCAGGTGGTGTGTGCACAGCACTCTGCAAGCCAAGCCCCACCCCGGGGCTGGAGCAGCCATGCCCGACAGTTCTGTGCTTGACCCGCCCGTATCTTTCAGGCTGCACACCCAGCCAGCCCTTCTGCAGGAAAGAGTAGTCACACGCTCATGGCTCTGGCCACACATCGTGAGGGCGACGGCTCCTCCTGCACGCTAGCAGCTCTGAGAATCCAACCCGAGCCACCGTCGGCAGCCACGGAGGCAGGAGACACACTCTGCCCCCACGCCACGCCTTGGGGGAAATGATTCAATTTGTCTCCAAACACAACTCCATCAGTCTCACCTGGTTCTCAGTCTGTGGGGAGCAGAAGGATATCATTGTCTCTCCCTGAGTTCTGATTTCCTGTGCTAAAGGGACATTGGAACCCAACCAATGTGCGAATGTTTTTTTTTTTTTTTGTAACTGTTGGCAGGAGACTGTGGTCAGATATGACTTTGAGCTGGGCCATGGCCCATGGCAGGCAAACAATGGGATCCTGTTCAGCTGCCTGCGGGCGGGGCAGGCATGAGGGGCAGGCCAGGGTTTTCTGGCAGAAAGCGAGGCCCCAAATATCTCCCATATGCCACGGACGAGATGGCAGACATGGCCGAGCTTGGAAGAACCCACCCGCCGAGGTCTCGTGGCCCGGGAGCGCTGAGCTATGGCTCAGCTCCTGCCCGACCCCGGTGCCCTTGGCTGTTGAGGAGGGCACCACCTGCCCGCTCCACCCTACAGCCCAGGGGCCCCGGGGGGCTTCCTGCTGGATTTCTCTGAGAGCTGCAGGCATGGAGCATCTGCAGCTCGGCTTGCCCATAGCCTGCTGGGACCCAGGCACCCAGGGCTCCTTCCTCACCCCCTCCCCAGGGCTCACTGTACAGGTCTCCATCCGCTGCTTGTCAGTCTGTCTCTGTGCAGCTCTTCCGGGTTGGAAAGATGGGGGGCTGGTTGCTGAGGATGGCATGGCAGAGCCTCTCTGTTGGCATCAGTGGGGCCCTCTCTGCTCAACAGCCAGGTTAACAGAAAGAGGAAGATGGGGAAGGTTACGGCCCTGCTGTCAGCACGCTGCCCCGGGGGTACAGCAAGGAAGCCCTGACCTGCCGTGGCGAATCCTTCTAAGGTTTCTAAGTGGTAGTTACCCTGGAACCAGGTGACCTAGAAATGAAGAAAAAAAAAAATCTGAAAGAAGTCTGAATTTGGTTAGCCACCTGGTGGTACGTCATTATCTCCACCCTTGCTGGCAGTTTTCATTCGCCGAGAACCGGCTTTTCCCATTGAATCCTCAGATGCCACAGTTACACGGCATTCGTATGACACTCAATTTCCAGATGAGGAACCTAAGGGCTAGAGAGGTTAAGGAACGTTCCCAGAGTCGTACAAGAGGCGCATGCATTGGTGGGTGTCAGATGCAGGGTCATCTGATGTCAGAATCTCTCTTCTCAACCTCTGTTGTATTTTGCCAAAAACTGAAATGGCCTTACAGGTAGAAAGTGAATGTTCTGTGCACGCATCCAGAGACGCCCTTAGATAAACAGGTAGAGATGGTAATGGGTGCTTGGATGGATAGATAGATGATAGATAGAGTGATTGATACAGGGAGACAATTTTTAAATTAATATTTATTGGTACATTATTCTTATATTAACATAGTAGGATTATATATGACATATCTGTACATTCATATAACATAATTTGGTCTATTTCAGGTAGTAAATTTTTTTGTTGTTGTTATTTGGGATTGAGCTCAGGGGCATTCTACCTCCGGGGTATATCCTCAGCTCTTTTATTTTTTATTTTGAAACAGCGTCTCTCTAACTTGTTGAGGGTCTTGCTAAGTTGCTGAGGCTGGCTTTGAACCTGCAATCCTCCTGTCTCAGCCTCCCAAGTACTGGGACTATAGGCATGCGCCGCTTCAGAGAGTTATGTTTTTTTTTTTTTAATGCACAGCTTTGCCGAAGACTTGTGGGTAAAATGGCTTAGGCATTAGACCCAATCGAAAATTTATTTTGGCATGACAATGCAACATCTCTGTACATCTGTGGTGTTTTGATAAATTCCAGGGCTTATTTGATTCTCTCTTTCTCTCATTGATCCTCAAGAGGGTCTATCATTTCTGAAACCACTCCAATTGGCATGGCCTCTTGTCATTTAATTTCAGCGTCTCTCTCCCTACCCCCACCCCAACAGTCTGTCAATTAGTTAATGGCCTCTGCTCAAACACAGAGGCACCTGGGACCTGCTATAAAGAAGCTCTTTTGTAAGGATTTGTCAGTCTGGGTGTTTGTGAGGTTGGTTCCACTCTGAAGGGAACAGACCTGCCTTTACGTTGAGATCCCTCTCAGGACCTGAAGATCAAGGGCACGAGGAGGAGATCTCCTGACTGCTCACCCTTCACAGCTAACCAGGTACTTGACTTTCTTTGATCAACCAACCCAGGGCGTAGGGGGTGGGAATGAATGGCATTCACATTATTTAAAGATGCGGCGGGGGGCCGCGAGGATTGTGAACAAAGCTAATGTTGAAAACGAGCCCTGAATGTGAGAGGAAATTAATGCTTTAAAAATTACACCCGTGCTCACTCCATCTCTGCTTACTCAATAAATAGCTAATGGGCCATGCAGAGGCCAGGCCTGGTGCTCGATGCTAAGGGTGCGGGGGCGACCCAGACAGAAGGGTCCTGCCAACCAAACACTGTTCTTGTTGGAGGAGTCAGGCCGGAAACAGACAAGTGAATATAGCCCTCATTTCAGGTAGTGATAAGAGGGAGGAAACAAAGCAAATGTGTTGATACGGGAGAGTGGGCAGGGGGAAGAGGTCTGCTCAGCAAAGGTGAAGCCGGGCATGCTGGAACATGCCCCTGGAATCACAGTACCTGGGAGGGTGAGATGGGAGGATTGCAGGCTGGAGGGCAGTCTCAGCAACTTAGTGAGACTCTCAGCAACCGAGCTAGACCCTGTTTCAAAAAAAAAAATAGGTCTGAGGTGTAGCTCGGAGGTAGAATACCCCTGGGTTCAATCCCCAGTACTGCAAGAAAAAGGAAAAAAGTCTCCCAGGTGAGATAGGTGAGCTCAGGGGCAGAGTCGTGAGCAGCAGGCCCACGCAGTAAACAGTTAACCTGGCCAAGAGACGGCGGTAAGAGCATCCTAAAATTCTTGCATCTTCTGTCTGGGTTCCTATAAAAATAATGCCAGTTTTCCTTAGGATCAATTAAAGTGTCCGCTCCATAAAGTTCTGTCATGCCTCTGCGTGGTTACGGCGTCGGGATGAATATGGAGTTATGTTGCCGGGCAAGGATGAAGGAAAGAAATGAGCTGAGGAAGGAAGGGGCTTAAAGGCGGGGCCGTTCAGTCACACCGCAGTCCGCCGGGAGCTTTCTGCCGGCCACGGGAGCTTCGGATCTTATCCATGTCATGCTCGTGTGGGGGCTCATGTCAGAAATTCAGCTAATGGCTGTCATTATCTAATTAACAGACTGATGCTCAGATGAACTTAAACCTCAGTGCCAACTTCAGTCGTTCTGAATCAGGGCGGTTTTGCCTGCCAGGGGACATTTGACTATGACCAGCGACAGTGTTGATTGTCAAAACTTGGGGACAAAAGGTGCTATTGGCATCGAGTGGGTAGAAATCCTAAGTACCCTACAGTGTATAGGAGAGCAGCCCGTTCCCTCCAAGAAAGAATTATCCAGCCTCAAATATCAACCGTGGCCAGGCTAAGAAACCTAGTGCAATGCTCAGTTGTTCCATGGACTGCTTATTTTATAAAGACACTCGAAGTGCTGGATAGTCTCTGGTTTAGGTTCAGAGGTCACCCTCTCTGGTTAAGGTCAGACTTTATCCAGCTGCAGGCTCTGGCCACGACATGTTCATCCCAGAGAGTCTCTTTCTAAGCCAGGCACTTAGATGGTGCACACCTGTAATCCCAGTACTTGGGAGGCTGAGACAGGAGGATTGCAGATTCGAGGCCAGCCTCAGCAACTTAGTTAGACCCCATTTCAAAATAAAAATACATACATACATACATAAAGTAGAGCTGAGGGTTTGGCTTGGAGGTAGAATGCCCCTAGGCTCAAGCCCCAGTACTAAAATCCAAAACATAACTAAGCAAAACAACCAAAAAAGCATCTACGTCCGCATTGCCCAGGGCTCCGTGCACACGGGAATCCACCATGGGCACCAGCAGGGCTCAGCACAGGTGAACAGCCCGTCTTGTTGAGTAATAAACCTGCTCCAATGAGATGGCTGCCTGAGAAGTTTATGGCCCAGTAGTATGGCAAAGAATATGTAGAGTTAAAAAATAATAATAATAATAACAAACAAGGGCTTGGAGTGTAGCTTGGTGGTAGAGCACTTGCCTGCATGTGTGAAACCCTGGGTTCCATCCCCAGCACTGCAAAAGCAAAACAAAAACACCAAGACCAGTTGCTTGGCTGGGGTTCCAAGAGGCTTGGCCAGGGCTCGTTTCTGCGCTCTGAGGCAGGCCTCTAGAGTGTCTTGTTTGGGGATCTGGTTCCTCTTTCCTGGGCCGGCTGCAGCCTCTTTTGTGCAAACTTCTTCCTCTGGAAGCTTTTCCTCCTCTCCCGGGATGAACGCCATTGCCTTCTCCTTCTGGCCTCCCTTCCAGCTCTGGGCTCTGACTGATTAACCTTTTCCTCCAGCGACAGCAGCTTTAGGAAGTCATCCTGCATGACCCTTACCTGGGTCCCCAGCCCGTTCATTCTTCCGGTGCCCCCTTGTGTTGAGAGCACCAGGAGACCAAGTTGCTTCCCGGCCCACAGCCTGGTTCCTGGAGCGATTCCTCTCTGGGGCAGAGGAGGCTGGTTTGGGGCTGGGCCAGATATCTTTGCCATGATTTTTTTTTTCTTTCCCTGCCGGCTCTGATTTGCTGGGTCTTTAATTAGCCCTAGTAGGGGCAGGGAGTGGCCAGCTAGCCCACGGCCTGGGCAGAGTCTTGACTCACAGGACCAGAAGGCTGCACTGGGGCAGTGGGACCATTCTCGGGGAGGACTTGTGGCCCCCTGACCACGGGCTCCTTTCTCGTCCGAGTGACTCAGGGTGAATGATGCCATGCAGAATTCCACAAGTAGCCGGCGGCAAGTTCCCCAAAGCGTGGCCACAGGCATCAGTTCAAAAAATAGATGGCCTGGAGATCCCTGCTCCTCTGTCCTTGGTGGGAATGGACTTTGCCCAAGGCGTTGGAGGTTTGAGTTCAGCCCAGTTGAAGTTGCTGCTCATGTCAACAATGACTACCCTCATTGAATATATGTTCACTTTGAGGGGGGAGCTGTGTGTCGTACGTGTACTTACAAGCCTAGTGCTTTTAGTTTAGCATTTACTAAGTGCTTCCACTGTGCGCCAGGTACTTTTCTGGGTAATATTTTTTTGTTTGTTTTATTGTAACCATAGCGAGGTTCAGAGTGACAGAAATCTGGGTGCACACAGCATTGGCGTGTTTGACGCCAGACCCTACCCCGCTCCCGCCCTTCCCCATGTGACATTGGCGTTGGTGTTGATAACTTCAGATATGAGTATAGCATAAGCTGACCTGTTTCCTTCCTCAAGTCTCTCCTGTCCTCCTCCCACCTCCCCACTTCCTTCCCCCCAACCCCCTTCTGCTAGTGCACTAGTGTCTCCTCTTATTTATCTGAAGTCCCTCTTGCTTCCCGATTTCTCTCTAACTTCCACATGCCTGAAAACATCTAGCCCTTCCCTTTCTGGGACTGGCTGATCTCCCCCAGCATTACTGTTCCCCAGTTCCATCCATTTTCCTGCAAATGTTATTTTTTTTTAAATTTTTAATTGGTGCATTGTAATCATACATCTTTGTTAGGTACAAGCTGGTAGAGGCACACATGCACACAGCTCTCATTTAACCTTTCCCCAATTCCTGCCCCATTCCCTCCCCTCCTCTCCTTCTCAAGTTCAGTTTGGTGATTGACTTTGATACATTTGTGAAAGTACATCATGTGCGTTAGGGTATTTCCCTCCCCCCTTAAAATGACATAATTTTTTTCTTCTTCATGAGTAAAATTCCATTGTGTGCGCACACCATAGTTCTGTAATCCATTGGTCTGCGGTCTGCATAATTCTTTGCAGGGGTTCACTGATTCCCATTCTGCCCCTGTCACATGTGGAAGCTGGTATACTGTCACCCCCATTTTACAGATGAGGAAC